>JAHHZJ010002982.1:0-127208 GCA_021437245.1 Aegilops speltoides | reverse complement strand
GATTTTGTCTTTTCTCCTTTCGATTCTGCCCTAATGTGAGCCTAGCACCATGTTTAACAGGTCCATGGCCGGGGCATTTTGCCGACCATTGGATCAGTTGGCCGAGAAAAGTTGAAGCTATAAGTGCGAAATAGTTTGTTTTTCAATCTTGTGATCCGTTTTTGAGGCACGAACCGCCTTTTGGGCTAGATATTTTTTAGTGCGCATGCCGTGGGTATGTGGATGTGTAAATTCTTCCAAATCGGAAAGTTAAGTCCTACCATCTCAATTCTCGATACCTTTCCAACACCTATGAAAATTACTCAAGCGGGCTTTTTACGACTCACGTTTATAATCTCTCATACCATCAATAGGGTGAGTTTTGTCTTTTCTCGTTCACGATTCTACCTAATGTGAGCCTAGCTCCATGTTGTAACAGGTCCATGGCCAAGGCGCATGTTTCTCAGACTATTGGATCAGGTTGGCCGAAAATTTAGCTAAAGTGCGAAATAGTTTGTTTTTCAATCTTGCGATCCGTTTTTGAGGGCACGAACCGCCTTTTGGGCTAGATATTTTCAGTCTTGGCGTGCACTTGTGTATGTGGATGTGTAAATTCTTCTAGATCGGAAAGTTAAGTCCTATCATCTCAATTCTCGATACCTTTCCAACACCTAAGAAAATTCATAAGCGGTGCTTTTTTGACTCACGTTTATAGTCTCGGACAATACCATCAATAGGTTGATTTTTGTCTTTTCTCTGTTCACTGATTCTGCCCTAATATGAGCCTAGCACCATGTTGTAACAGATCCATGGCCAAGGCGCATGTTTCTGCATACCATTCGGATCAGTTGGCCCAGAAAATTTCAAGCTATAAGTGTGAAATAGTTTGTTTTTTCAATCTTGCGATTCGTTTTTGAGGGCATGGACCGCCTTTTTTGGGCTAGATATTTTCAGTGCGCGTTCAAGTGTGTATGTGGCTGTGTAAATTCTTCCAGATCGGAAAGTTAGAAGTCCTACCATCTCAATTCTCCGATACCTTTCCAACACCTATGAAAATTACTCAAACGGAGCTTTTTCTCCCTCACATTTATAGTCTTGGTCAATACCATCAATAGGGTGAGTTTTGTCTTTTATCTGTTCACCGATTCTGCCCTAATGTGAGCCTAGCTCCATGTTGTAACAGGTCCATGGCCAAGGCGCATGTTTCGCGAACCATTGGATCAGTTGGCCGGAAAATTTGAGCTATAAGTGCGAAATAGTTTGTTTTTTCAATCTTGCGATCCGTTTTTGAGGGCACGAACCGCCTTTTTTGGGCTAGATATTTTCAGTGTGCATGCACGTGGGTATGTGGATGTGTAAATTGTTCCAGATCGGAAAGTTAGAAGTCCTTCCATCTCAATTCTCCGATACCTTTCCAATACCTATGAAAATTACTCAAACGGAGCTTTTTCTGCCTCATGTTTATAGTCTCTGTAAATACCATCAATAGGGTGAGTTTGGTCTTTTCTCTGTTAACTGATTCTGCACTAATGTGAGCCTAGCACCATGTTGTAACAGGTCCATGGCCAGGGAGCATGTTTCTGCATACCATTCGGATCAGTTGGCCCAGAAAAGTTCAAGCTATAAGTGCAAAATAGTTTGTTTTTTCAATCTTGCGATCCGTTTTTGAGGGCACGGACCGCCTTTTTTGGGCTAGATATTTTTATTGTGCATGCAAGTGGGTATGTGGATGTGTACATTCTTCGAGATCGGAAAATTAGAAGTCCTATCATCTCAATTCTCGATACCTTTCCAACCTTTGAAAATTACTCAAATGGTGCTTTTTACGACTCACGTTTATAGTCTCGGTCAATACCATCAATAGGGTGAGTTTTGTCTTTTCTCATTCACGATTGCCCTAATGTGATCCTAGCACCATGTTGTAACAGGTCCATGGCAAGGGCATGTTTACGCATTCCATTGGATCAGTTGGCCCGAAAAGTTCAAGCTATAAGTGCGAAATAGTTTGTTTTTCAATCTTGTGATCCGTTTTTGAGGCACGAGCCGCCTTTTTGGGCTAGATATTTTCGTCGCGCTGCGTGGGTATGTGGATGTGTACATTCTTCGGATCGAAAGTTAGAAGTCCTACCATCTCAATTCTCGATACCTTTCCAACACCTGAAAATTACTCAAGCGGAGCTTTTTACGACTCACGTTTATAGTCTCGGTCAATACCATCAATAGGATGAGTTTGTCTTTTCTCTTTCACGATTCTGCCCTAATGTGAGCCTAGCTCCATGTTGTAACAGGTCCATGGCCAAAGCGCATGTTTCTGCAGACATTGGATCAGTTGGCTCGAGAAAATTTGAGCTATAAGTGCGAAATAGTTTGTTTTTCAATCTAGCGATCCGTTTTTGAGGCACGAACCGTCTTCTTGGGCTAGATATTTTGTGCGGCGTGCGTGTGTATGTGGATGTGTAAATACTTCGGATCGGAAGATTAGAGTCCTATCATCTCAATTCTCGATACCTTTCCAACACCTATGAAAATTACATAAGCGGTGCTTTTTTACTCATGTTTATAGTCTCGGTCAATACCATCAATAGGGTGAGTTTGTCTTTTCTCTGTTCACTGATTCTGCCCTAATGTGAGCCTAGCACCATGTTGATACAGATCCAGGCCAAAGCGCATGTTTACGCATACCATTGGATCAGTTGGCCCGGAAAATTTGAGCTATAAGTGTGAAATAGTTTGTTTTTCAATCTTGCGATTCGTTTTTGAGGCACGGACCGCCTTGTTTGGGCTAGATATTTTCAGTTGGCATGCAAGTGTATGTGGATGTGTAAATTCTTCGGATCGGAAAGTTAGAAGTCCTACCATCTCAATTCTCGATACCTTTCCAATACCTATGAAAATTACTCAAGCGGACTTTTACGCCTCACGTTTATAGTCTCTGTAAATACCATCAATAAGGTGAGTTTGGTCTTTTCTTTGTTAACTTATTCTGCACTAATGTGAGCCTAGCACCATGTTGTAACAGGTCCATGGCCAGGAGCATGTTTACGCATCCATTGGATCAGTTGGCGGAAAAGTTCAAGCTATAAGTGAAATAGTTTCTTTTTTAAATCTTGCGATCCGTTTTTGAGGCACGGCCCTTTTTGGGCTAGATATTTTATTGTGCATGCAAGTGGGTATGTGGATGTGTACATTCTTCGGATCGGAAAATTAAAGTCCTATCATCTCAATTCTCCGATACCTTTCCAACCTTTGAAAATTACTCAAATGGTGCTTTTAGACTCACGTTTATAGTCTCGGTCAATACCATCAATAGGGTGAGTTTTGTCTTTTCTCTTTCCGATTCTGCCCTAATGTGACCTAGCACCATGTTGTAACAGGTCCATGGCAAGGGCATGTTTTGCAGACCATTGGATCAGTTGGCCCGGAAAAGTTCAAGCTATAAGTCTGAAATAGTTTGTTTTTCAATCTTGTGATCCGTTTTGAGGCCGAACGCCTTTTTTGGGCTAGATATTTTATGGCTGCGCTGCGTGGGTATGTGGATGTGTACATTCTTCCGGATCGAAAGTTAGAAGTCCTACCATCTCAATTCTCGATACCTTTCCAACACCTATGAAAATTACTCAAGCGGACTTTTTCGACTCACGTTTATAGTCTCGGTCAATACCATCAATGGGATGAGTTTTGTCTTTTCTCGTTCACGATTCTGCCCTAATGTGAGCCTAGCTCCATGTTGTAACAGGTCCATGGCCAAGCGCATGTTTACTGAACTATTGGATCAGTTGGCTGGAAAATTTCAAGCTATAAGTGCGAAATAGTTTGTTTTTCAATCTGCGATCCGTTTTTGAGGCACGAACCGTCTTCTCGGCCTAGATATTTTGGTGCGTGCGTGTGTATGTGGATGTGTAAATTCTTCGGATCGGAAGTTAGAAGTCCTATCATCTCAATTCTCCGATACCTTTCCAACACCTATGAAAATTCATAGCGGTGCTTTTTTACTCATGTTTATAGTCTCGGTCAATACCATCAATAGGGTGAGTTTGTCTTTTCTCTGTTCACTGATTCTGCCCTAATGTGAGCCTAGCACCATGTTGTAACAGATCCTGGCCAAGGGCATGTTTCATACCATTGGATCATTGGCCTTAAAATTTGAGCTATAAGTGGAAATAGTTTGTTTTCAATCTTGCGATCCGTTTTTGAGGCACGGACCGCCTTTTTGGGCTAGATATTTTATGCGCATGCAAGTGTGTAGTGGATGTGTAAATTCTTGGATCGGAAATTAAGTCCTACCATCTCAATTCTCGATACCTTTCCAACACCTATGAAAATTTCTCAAGCAGACTTTTTACGCCTCACGTTTATAGTCTCGGTCAATACCATCAATAGGGTGAGTTTTTCTTTTTCTTTCACTAATTCTGCCCTAATGTGAGCCTAGCACCATGTTGTAATAGGTCCATGGCCAGGTGCATGTTTGTAAACCATTGGATCAGTTGGCCGAAAATTTGAGCTATAAGTGCGAAATAGTTTGTTTTTCAATCTTGCGATCCGTTTTTGAGGCCGAACCGCCTTTTTGGGCTATATATTTTGTCTGCGTGCACTTGTGTATGTGGATGTGTAAATTCTTCTAGATCGGAAAGTTAGAAGTCCTATCATCTCAATTCTCCGATACCTTTCCAACACCTATGAAAATTATAAGCGGTGCTTTTTTGACTCACGTTTATAGTCTCGGACAATACCATCAATAGGTTGAGTTTTGTCTTTTCTCGTTCCGATTCTGCCCTAATGTGAGCCTAGCACCATGTTGTACAGATCCATGGACAAGGCGCATTTTACGCATACCATTGGATCAGTTGGCGGAAAATTTCAAGCTATAAGTGTGAAATAGTTTGTTTTCAATCTTGCGATGTTTTTGAGGCATGGACACCTTTTTTGGGCTAGATATTTTTGGCGTGCAAGTGTGTATGTGGTGTGTAAATTCTTCGGATCGGAAAGTTAGAAGTCCTACCATCTCAATTCTCGATAACTTTCCAACACCTATGAAAATTACTCAAGCGGGCTTTTCTCCCTCAATTTATAGTCTTGGTCAATACCATCAATAGGGTGAGTTTTGTCTTTTTCTGTTCACGATTCTGCCCTAATGTGAGCCTAGCTCCATGTTGTACAGGTCCATGGCCAAAGGCATGTTTTGCAGACCATTGGATCAGTTGGCCCGGAAAATTTGAGCTATAAGTGCGAAATAGTTTGTTTTCAATCTTGCGATCCGTTTTGAGGCATGAACCGCCTTTTTGGGCTAGATATTTTCGGTCGCATGCGTGGGTATGTGGATGTGTAAATTGTTCCGGATGGAAAGTTAGAAGTCCTACCATCTCAATTCTCGATACCTTTCCAAACCTATGAAAATTACTCAAGCGGGCTTTTTACGCCTCCGTTTATAGTCTCGTAAATACCATCAATAGGGTGAGTTTGGTCTTTTCTCGTTAACTGATTCTGCACTAATGTGAGCCTAGCACCATGTTTAACAGGTCCATGGCCGGGGCATGTTGCATACCATTGGATCAGTTGGCGAAAAAGTTCAAGCTATAAGTGCAAAATAGTTTGTTTTTTCAATCTTGCGATCCGTTTTTGAGGGCACGGACCGCCTTTTTTGGGCTAGATATTTTTATTGTGCATGCAAGTGGGTATGTGGATGTGTACATTCTTCCAGATCGGAAAATTAGAAGTCCTATCATCTCAATTCTCCGATACCTTTCCAACCCCTTTGAAAATTACTCAAATGGTGCTTTTTTCTGACTCACGTTTATAGTCTCGGTCAATACCATCAATAGGGTGAGTTTTGTCTTTTCTCTGTTCACTGATTCTGCCCTAATGTGAGCCTAGCACCATGTTGTAACAGGTCCATGGCCAAGGAGCATGTTTCTACATTCCATTGGATCAGTTGGCCGAGAAAAGTTCAAGCTATAAGTGCGAAATAGTTTGTTTTTTCAATCTTGTGATCCGTTTTTGAGGGCACGAGCCGCCTTTTTTGGGCTAGATATTTTCAGTGCTCACGCACGTGGGTATGTGGATGTGTACATTCTTCGGATCAGAAAGTTAGAAGTCCTACCATCTCAATTCTCCGATACCTTTCCAACACCTATGAAAATTACTCAAGCGGACTTTTTACGACTCACGTTTATAGTCTCGGTCAATACCATCAATAGGATGAGTTTTGTCTTTCTCTGTTCACCGATTCTGCCTAATGTGAGCCTAGCTCCATGTTGAAACAGGTCCATGGCCAAGGCGCATGTTTATGAGACCATTGGATCGTTGGCCGAAAATTTGAGCTATAAGTTGGAAATAGTTTGTTTTTCAATCTTGCGATCCGTTTTTGAGGCCGAACGCCTTCTGGGCTAGATATTTTCGGTCGGCGTGCGTGTGTATGTGGATGTGTAAATTCTTCGGATCGGAAAGTTAGAAGTCCTATCATCTCAATTCTCGATACCTTTCCAACACCTATGAAAATTAAAGCGGGCTTTTTTTTACTCATGTTTATAGTCTCGGTCAATACCATCAATAGGGTGAGTTTTGTCTTTTCTCTGTTCACTGATTCTGCCCTAATGTGAGCCTAGCACCATGTTGTAACAGATCCATGGCCAAAGGCGCATGTTTACGCTACATTGGATCATTGGCCCGAAAATTTGAGCTATAAGTGTGAAATAGTTTGTTTTTCAATCTTGCGATTCGTTTTTGAGGACGGACCGCCTTTTGGGCTAGATATTTTCGGTCTGGCGTGCAAGTGTGTATGTGGATGTGTAAATTCTTCGGATCGAAAGTTAGAAGTCCTCCATCTCAATTCTCGATACCTTTCCAACATATGAAAATTTCTCAAGCGGACTTTTACGCCTCACGTTTATAGTCTCGGTCAATACCATCAATAGGGTGAGTTTTGTCTTTTTCTTTCACTAATTCTGCCCTAATGTGAGCCTAGCACCATGTTGTAATAGGTCCATGGCCGGGTGCATGTTTAGTAAACCATTCGGATCAGTTGGCCCGGAAAATTTGAGCTATAAGTGCGAAATAGTTTGTTTTCAATCTTGCGATCCGTTTTTGAGGCACGAACACGCCTTTTATGGGCTAGATATTTTGTGCACATGCACCTGGGTATGTGGATGTGTACATTCTTCGGATCGGAAACTTAGAAGTCCTACCACTCAATTCTCGATACCTTTCCAACACCTATGAAAATTACTCAAGCGGACTTTTTGACTCACGTTTATAGTCTCGTCAATACCATCAATAGGGTGAGTTTTGTCTTTTCTCTTTCACGATTCTGCCCTAATGTGAGCCTAGCTCCATGTTGTAACAGGTCCATGGCCAAGGCATGTTTCAGAACTATTGGATCAGTTGGCCCGAAAATTGACTTAAAGTGCGAAATAGTTTGTTTTTCAATCTTGCGATCCGTTTTTGAGGCACGAACGCCTTTTTGGGCTATATATTTTGGTCTTGGTGCCTTGTTATGTGGATGTTAAATTCTTCTAGATCGGAAAGTTAAAGTCCTATCATCTCAATTCTCCGATACCTTTCCAACACCTATGAAATTCTAAGCGGTGCTTTTTTGACTCACGTTTATAAACTCGGACAATACCATCAATAGGTTGGTTTTGTCTTTTCTCTTCATGATTCTGCCTAATGTGAGCCTAGCACCATGTTGTAACAGATCCATGGACAAGGCCATGTTGCACCATTGGATCAGTTGGAGAAAATTTCAAGCTATAAGTGTGAAATAGTTTGTTTTCAATCTTGCAATTCGTTTTTGAGGGCATGGACCCTTTTTGGGCTAGATATTTTCGGTCCCGTGCAAGTGTGTATGTGGTGTTTTCCGGATCGGAAAGTTAAAGTCCTACCATCTCAATTCTCCGATAACTTTCCCCCTATGAAAATTACTCAAGCGAACTTTTTCCCTCATTTATAGTCTTGGTCAATACCATCAATAGGGTGAGTTTTGTCTTTTATCTTTTCCCGATTCTGCCCTAATGAGCCTAGCTCCATGTTGTAACGGTCCATGGCCAAAGGCATTTTCGCAGACCATTGGATCAGTTGGCCCGAAAATTTGAGCTATAAGTGCGAAATAGTTTGTTTTTCAATCTTGCGATCCGTTTTGAGGCACCGCCTTTTTGGGCTAGATATTTTAGTGCGCATGCCGTGGGTATGTGGATGTTAAATTGTTCCAGTTGGAAAGTTAAGTCCTAATCTCAATTCTCGATACCTTTCCAATACCTTGAAAATTACTCAAGCGGGCTTTTTACGCCTCCGTTTATAGTCTCTGAAATACCATCAATAGGGTGGTTTGGTCTTTTTCTTCACTGTTCTGCCTAATGTGAGCCTAGCACCATGTTGTAACGGTCCATGGCCAGGGCATGTTACGCATACCATTGGATCGTTGGCCCGGAAAAGTTCAAGCTATAAGTGCAAAATAGTTTGTTTTTCAATCTTGCGATCCGTTTTTGAGGGCACGGACCCCTTTTTTGGGCTAGATATTTTTATTTTGCATGCAAGTGGGTATGTGGATGTTACATTCTTCCGGATGGAAAATTAAAGTCCTATCATCTCAATTCTCGATACCTTTCCAACCCTTTGAAAATTACTCAAATGGTGCTTTTTGGACTCCGTTTATAGTCTCGGTCAATACCATCAATAGGGTGAGTTTGTCTTTTCTTTCCTGATTCTGCCCTAATGTAGCCTAGCACCATGTTGTAATGGTCCATGGCCAAGGGCATGTTTCCATTCCATTGGATCATTGGCGAAAAAGTTCAAGCTATAAGTGAAATAGTTTGTTTTTCAATCTTGTGATCCGTTTTTGGGCACGAACCCGCCTTTTTGGGCTAAAATTTTTGGTCTGCTTGGTGGTATGTGGTGTACATTCTTCGGATCGAAAAGTTAAGTCCTACCATCTCAATTCTCATACCTTTCCCACCTATGAAAATTACTCAAGCGGACTTTTTCGTCCGTTTATATCTCGGTCAATACCATCAATAGGTGAGTTTGTCTTTCTTGTTCACGATTCTGCCCTAATGTGAGCCTAGCTCCATTTTAACAGGTCCATGGCCAAGGCCTTTCTGGGAACTATTGGATCGTTGGCCCGAAAAATTTTGAGCTATAAATAAATAGTTTGTTTTTCAATCTTGCGATCCGTTTTTGACGAACCCCTTCTTGGGCTAGATATTTTTGTCTTGGCGTTGTATGTGGATGTGTAAATTCTTGGTCGGAAAGTTAAAGTCCTATCATCTCAATTCTCCATTTTCCCCCTTGAAAATTCTAAGCGGTGCTTTTTTTACTCATGTTTATAGTCTCGGTCAATACCATCAATGGGTGGTTTTGTCTTTTCTCTTTCCTGATTCTGCCCTAATGGAGCCTAGCACCATGTTGTAACAGATCCATGGCCAGGCCATGTTTACCATAATTGGATCAGTTGGCCCGAAAAATTTCAGTATAAGTGTGAAATAGTTTGTTTTTCAATCTTGCGATCCGTTTTTGAGGCACGGGCCTTTTTTGGCTAGATATTTTCGTGCGGGTGCAAGTGTTATGTGGATGTTAAATTCTTCGATCGGAAAGTTAGAAGTCCTAATCTCAATTCTCCGATACCTTTCCAACACCTTGAAATTTCTCAAGCGGACTTTTTCCTCCGTTTATAGTCTCGAATACCATCAATAGGGTGAGTTTTGTCTTTTTCTGTTCACAATTCTGCCCTAATGTAGCCTAGCACCATGTTGTAATAGGTCCATGGCGGGGTGCATGTTTTGTAAACCATTGGATCAGTTGGCCCGAAAATTTGAGTATAAGTGCGAAATAGTTTGTTTTTCAATCTTCGATCCGTTTTTGAGGCACGAACCTTTTTTATGGGCTAGATTTTAGTGCACATGCGGGGTATGTGGATTGTACATTCTTCGGATCGGAAACTTAGAAGTCCTACCCCTCAATTCTCCGATACCTTTCCAACACCTTGAAAATTACTCAAGCGGACTTTTTAGACTCCGTTTATAGTCTCTTCAATACCATAATAGGGTTTTTGTCTTTTCTCTTTCCTGATTTTGCCCTAATGGAGCCTAGCTCATGTTGTAACGGTCCATGGCCAAAATGTTTCGAGACCATTGGATCAGTTGGAGCGCCAAGAATTCATCAACGAAGAAATCAAGAAGCTAGAGGCAGCAGGCCTAGTTAGAGGTGTGATCCATCCGACGTGGTTAGCAAACCCACCGCCAGGCGCAGGCCAACGGGAAATGGAGGTTGTGTATAGACTTCACCGATGTGAATAAAGCATGTCCAAGGATCCATTCTCTTCGCAAGATTGAAGATTGTTGACCTAATCACGGATGTGAGCTACTCGCTTTGATGCATACCAAGCTATCACCAGATCTTTATGGCCAAAGAGGATGAAGAGAAGATCTGATTTATCACTCCATGTGGCACTTATTGCTTCATACGCATGCCATTTGACTCAAGAATGCAGGATCAACATTTGCAAGGGTAGTGTATACTGCTTTTGAGCCACAGATCCACAAATGTAGAGGCTTACATGGATGATATCGGTGAAGAGCAAGAGCAAGGATACGCTGATTCAAGATTTGAAGAGACATTTAACCCCGCAAGATACAGCTTGTTGAACCCCGAGAAGTGCGCTTTGGAGTTCCTCCGCAAACTTCTCGGTTCTTAGTCACAGAGGGGATTGAAGCCAACCCCGACAAGATTAAAGCCATTGAGCAGATCAAGCCCAAGCGAGTCAAGGATGTCAAGGCTTGCAGGTGTGTGTGGCTGCCTCAGAGGTTCATTTCAAATCATAGAACGCGCCCTACCTTTCTTCAAAATCTTGAAGAAAGCAGGTCCCATGAAGTGGACTCCTGAAGCGGAGGCAGCACAGCAGGATTTGAACGGTACCTATCCTCCACCCCAATACTTGTCGCACCTAGACCATGTGAGAAGTTGTCACAGACCTAGCGCAACCAACAGTGTGGTTAGTGCTGTGCTAGTAGCGGAGAGGAGTCCGACGAGGAGGCTACACCACCGCAAGCGAGTCCAGCGACAGGGGGGGCTGTCCGACAAGCTCCGCCCCGACAAGGACAACTCACAGAGAACAGGATGAGGTGCGGAAGAAGATGTGCAGCTCAAAGTATTTTGTAAGTTCCTCTCCGTGGGCTAGATCAAGATACTGTGTGCAAAGTTGTTTTCGCCTCCTCATGGCCTCGAGAAAGCTGCGCCATTACTTCTGTGCACACGAGATAACAGTGGTCACTCGCTTCAACAAGAGGATATTGCACAACCTGTAAGCAAAGCAGGATCGCTGAGGGCACTGAGCTGCCGAGCTTGGACTCAAGTTTGAAAGTACTTCAACCATACAGAGCCGAGCTTTGCAGAATTTATATAGAGTGGACCCCAACGCTCGATGAAGAAGTCCAAGAAACAAGTACACCCGCATAGAAGCTTACAAGTGAATGGGTAATGTACTTTGATGGTGCCTTCTCGCAGTAAGGCGCCGTGCCGGGCGAGGCTCATCACGCACGGAGAGCACCTCAAGTATGTTATCCAGATGCACTTCCCAAGGGAGCAAGCGACAAACAACACCGCTGAATATGAAGGTTTGCTCGCTGCCCTCGGATTGCGCTTAACTTGGGATCGTGAAGTTGATTGTGCGGGAGATTCTCGCTGGTGGTCCGCAAGTTAACAAGAGCTATCGAGCCCTTTGATGGAAGCTTATGTCGATGAAGTGAGGAAGCTTGAGGAGCGCTGAAGGTTTGCAGATGGAGCACGCCCGAGAGCTCGTAATGAAATCGCAGATGGCCTTTCAAAGTGTGTCATGAAGTTACTGTGGAACCGGGACCTTCTTGCTCAAGCTGACTCAACCATCCGCCACGCCCATCAATTGGGCCCAAGAAGAGAAAGTTGGTCTCGGCGACTACTTGCCGGGCGGTCTCCCCGAGGCCGCCGCCAAGGTCCCCAAGATCAACGACTGAACGCCGAGGAACAGTTTGCTCCTGCAGATCCTCGGATCTGCACAGCTGAAGCAAGTGTTCCCGACAAGCCTCGCTCGGCGAGCTTGCCGGGGACCATCAGCCGGCAGAGCCGAGGTTCTGCCGTGAGAAGCCGAGGTTCCTGCAGCTGCCCTTGCCTTAGTCCTGCTGCTGAGCCCTAAGCCCGTGGCAAGCAGCAGATCGTCTGCTTTTGCAAACGGAGAACTTCCCGACGACTCCAAGAAATAGAGAAGATAACCAGACAAATAAGTATGTACCATTGTGGATAACGAGCTGCAGTAAGAAGGCTCAATGGTGTCGATCAAGTGCATCTCCAGGAAGATGGATGGTGTCTGGCGTAAATACACGGAGGCATATGTGGCCACCACATTCAAGGGCGCTTGTCGAAAGCTTTCGCAGGGTTCTTTGGCAAGAAGCCTCCAAGATGCAACCGCACTAGTAACCAAGTGTGAAGCGCAGGCCCATGCAAAGCGATTCATCACCACCAAGCTCTCCAAACAATCCCTTTGTCCTGCCCTTCTTCTCGTCTGGGGCTCGATATCTGCCCCTTCGGTTGTCGGGGCTTTGAGTACTTGTACGTGAGTAATCGACAAGTTCACAAAGTGGCCGGTGGAGCCACGAAAGGTGACAAGACAATCAGCGGTCAAGTTTCAGATCGACAGGTGCCGTTTCGATCCCTAACAGGATTATCACCACAAAAATAGTTTGTTTTTTTCAATTTTATGTATCCGCTTTTGAGGGCACGAACCGCCTTTTTTGGGCTAGATATTTTCAGTGCGATGCATGTGGGTATGTGGATGTACATTCTTCCGCATCGGAAAGTTAGAAGTCCTACCATCTCAATTCTCCGATACCTTTCCAACACCTATGAAAATTACTCAAATGGTGCTTTTTTCCATCACGCTTATACCCTCTGTCAATACCATCAATAGGGTGAGTTTTGTCTTTATCTGCTCACCGATTCTGCCCTAATGTGAGCCTAGCACCATGTTGTAACAGGTCCATGGGCCAGCATGTTTCGCAAACCATTTGGATCAGTTGCCCTGTAAAATTTCGAGCTATAAGTGCTAAATAGTTTGTTTTTTCAATCTTATGATCCGCTTTTGAGGGCACGACCGCTTTTTGGGCTAGATATTTTCAATGCGATGCGTGTGTATGTGGATGTGTAAATTCTACAGATCGGAAAGTTAGAAGTCCTACCATCTCAATTCTCGATACCTTTCAACACCTATGAAAATTACTCAAACGGAGCTTTTTCTCGCTCACGCTTATAGTCTCGGTCAATACCATCAATAGGGTGAGTTTTGTTTTATCTCCGCTCACCGATTCTACCCTAATGTGAGCCTAGCACCATGTTGTAACAGGTCCATGGCTAGGCGCATATGTTTCGCAGACCATTCGGATCAGCTTGGCCTGAAAAGTTGAAGCTAAGGTGCTAAATAGTTTGTTTTTCAAATTTTATGATCCGCTTTTGAGGGCACGAACCGCCTTTTTTGGCTAGATATTTTCAGTGCAAGATGCACGCAAGTATGTGGATGTGTACATTCTTCCAGATCGGAAAGTTAGAAGTCCTACCATCTCAATACTCCGATACCTTTCCAACACCTATGAAAATTACTCAAATGGTGGTTTTTTCTCGACTCACGCTTATAGTCTCGGTCAATACCATCAATAGGTGAGTTTTGTCTTTATCTCTGCTCACCGATTCTGCCCTAATGTGAGCCTAGCACCATGTTGTAACAGGTCCATGGCCAAGGCGCATGTTTCAGAGACCATTTGGATCAGGCTGGTTTGTAAAATTTCGAGCTATAAGTGCTAAATAGTTTGTTTTTCAATCTTATGATCCGCTTTTGAGGGCACGAACCGCCTTTTTATGGGCTAGATATTTTCGTGCATATACGTGGGTATGTGGATGTGTATTCTTCCAGATCGGAAACTTAGAAGTCCTACCATCTCACCTCCGATACCTTTCCAACACCTATGAAAATTACTCAAACGGAGCTTTTTCCGACTCACGCTTATAGTCTCGGTCAATACCATCAATAGGTGAGTTTTGTCTTTATCTGTTCACCGATTCTGCCCTAATGTGAGCCTAGCACCATGTTGTAACAGGTCCATGGCCAAGGCGCATGTTTCAGAGACCATTTGACTGGCCAGGCGTAAAATTTCGAGCTATAAGTGCTAAATAGTTTGTTTTTTCAATCTTGCGATCCGCTTTTGAGGGCACGAACCGCCTTTTTGGGCTAGATATTTTCAGTGCATGCACGTGTATGTGGATGTGTAATTCTTCCAGATCGGAAAGTTAGAAGTCCTACCATCTCAATTCTCCGATACCTTTCCAACACCTATGAAAATTACTCAAATGGTGCTTTTTTTGACTCACGCTTATAGTCTCGTCAATACCATCAATAGGGTGAGTTTTGTCTTTCTCTGCTCACCGATTCTTCCCTAATGTGAGCCTAGCACCATGTTGTAACAGGTCCATGGCCAAGGCGCATATTTCACAGACTATCTCGGACTGGGCTAGTCTTCCAGAAAATTTCGAGCTATAACTGCGAAATAGGTTGTTTTTTCAATCTTGCGATTCGTTTTAGAGGGCACGAACCGCCTTTTTCGGGCTAGATATTTTTAGTGCGCATGCAAGTGTGTATGTGGATGTGTGAATTCTTCCAGATCGGAAAGTTAGAAGTCCTACCATCTCAATTCTCCAATACCTTTCCAACACCTATGAAAATTACTCAAACGGAGCTTTTTCTGCCTCACGTTTATAGTCTCTACCAATACCATCAATAGGGTGAGTTTTGTCTTTTATCTGCTCACCGATTCTACCCATGTGAGCCTAGCACCATGTTGTAACAGGTCCATGGCCAGGCGCATGTTTCTCGCACACCATTCGACTGGGCTTGGCCCAAAAAAGTTCATGCTATAAGTGCTAAATAGTTTGTTTTTCAATCTTGGCATCCGCTTTTTGAGGGCACGAACCGCCTTTTTGGGCTAGATATTTTCAGTGTTATGCACGGTGTATGTGGATGTGCACATTATTCCAGATCGAAATTAGAAGTCCTATCATCTCAATTCTCCGATACCTTTCCAAGACCTATGAAAATTACTCAAACGGTGCTTTTTTTCGACTCACGCTTATAGTCTCCGGTCAATACCATCAATAGGTGAGTTTTGTCTTTTCTCCTGCTCACCAATTCTGCTCTAATGTGAGCCTAGCACCATGTTGTAACAGGTCCATGGGCAAGGCGCATATTTCTGCACTATCTTCGATATGTCAGTTTCAGAAAATTTCGAGCTATAAGTGCTAAATAGTTTGTTTTTCAATCCCTTGATCCCATTTTGAGGGCACGACCGCTTTTTGGGCTAGATATTTCAATGCATGCATAGGTGTATATGTGATGTAAATTTACCAGATGAGAAATTTAGAAGTCCTACCATCTCAATTTCCGATACCTTCCAACACCTATAAAAATTACTCAAACGGAGCTTTTTCCTCTACCACGCTTATAGTCCCTACGAGTTTGTCTTTTATCTTTTCACGTGATTCTGCCCTAATGTGAGCCTAGCACCATGTTGAACACGGCCCATGGCCAGGCGAGATATTTCTCGCAGACTATTCGACTCTGTGGGCCCAGTAAAAGTTGAAGCTATAAGTGCTAAATAGTTTGTTTTTCAATCTTATGATCCGCTTTTTAGGGCACGAACCACCTTTTTGGGCTAGATATTTTCACAGCGCATGCACGCGGGTATGTGGATGTAAATTCTTCCAGATCGGAAAGTTCAAGTCCTACCATCTCAATTCTCCGATACCTTTCCAACACCTATGAAAATTACTCAAACGGAGCTTTTTCCGCTCACGCTTATAGTCTCGGCATCAA
The DNA here is from genome assembly GCA_021437245.1 of Aegilops speltoides. NCBI lineage: Eukaryota > Viridiplantae > Streptophyta > Magnoliopsida > Poales > Poaceae > Aegilops > Aegilops speltoides. Next base: position 111,352 of record JAHHZJ010002982.1, on the reverse strand, counting down.
TACCATCAATAGTGTGAGTTTTGTCTTTTATCTGTTCACCGATTCTGCCCTAATGTGAGCCTAGCACCATGTTGTAACAGGTCCATGGCCAAGGCTTATGTTTCTCGCACCATTCTGATCAGTTGGCCCTAAAAGTTCAAGCTTATATGCGGTAAATAGTTTGTTTTTTCAATCTTATGGATCCGCTTTTAGGGCACGTAACCGCCTTTTTGGGCTAGATATTTTCGTAAGCATGCACGCGTGTATGTGGATGTAAATTCTTCCAGATCGGATATTAGAAGTCCTATCATCTCAATTCTCCGATACCTTTCCAACACCTATGAAAATTACTCAAACGGAGCTTTTTCTCGACTCACGCTTATAGTCTCGGTCAATACCATCAATAGGGTGAGTTTTGTCTTTCTCCTGCTCACCGATTCTGCTCTAATGTGAGCCTAGCACCATGTTGTAATAGGTCCATGGCCAAGATATTTCTCGCACTATCTTCCTATAGGTTGGTTTGAAAATTTCGAGCTATAAGTGCTAAATAGTTTGTTTTTTCAATCTTATGCATCCGATTTGAGGGCACGAACCGCCTTTTTTGGCTAGATATTTTCAGCATGCACGTGTGTATGTGGATGTGTAAATTCTTCCATATCGAAAAGTTAGAAGTCCTACCATCTCAATTCTCCGATACCTTTCCAACACCTATGAAAATTACTCAAACGGAGCTTTTTCTCACTCACGCTTATAGTCTCGGTCAATACCATCAATAGGTGAGTTTTGTCTTTATCTTTTCAACGATTCTGCCCTAATGTGAGCCTAGCACCATGTTGTAACAGGTCCATGGCCAAGATAATGTTTCGCAGACTTCATTCGGACTGGTTGGCCTTGCAAATTTCGAGCTATAAGTGCGAAATAGTTTATTTTTTCAATCTTGCGATTCGTTTTTGAGGGCACGGACCGCCTTTTTCGGGCTCGATATTTTCGGTGCGCATGCAAGTGTGTATGTGGATGTGTGAATTCTTCCAGATCGGAAAGTTAGAAGTCCTATCATCTCAATTCTCTGATACCTTTCCAACACCTATGAAAATTACTCAAACGGTGCTTTTTTCTGACTCACGTTTATAGTCTCGGTCAATACCATCAATAGGGTGAGTTTTGTCTTTTCTCCGTTCACCGATTCTGCCCTAATGTAAGCCTAGCACCATGTTGTAACAGGTCCATGGCCAAGGCAAGATATTTCTGCAGACACATCTCGAGATAGGTTATTTAGAAAATTTCGAGCTATAAGTGCGTAAATAGTTTGTTTTTCAATCTTATGATCCGCTTTTGAGGGCACGACCGCTTTTTTGGGCTAGATATTTTCAGCATGCGCATGCAGTGTGTATGTGGATGTAAATTCTTCCAGATTGAAAAGTTAGAAGTCCTACCATCTCAATTCTCCGATACCTTCCAACACCTATGAAAATTACTCAAATGGTGCTTTTTGACTCATGCTTATAGTCTTCAACAATACCATCAATAGGTGAGTTTTGTCTTTTCTCCGCTCAATCGATTCTTCCCTAATGTGAGCCTAGCACCATGTTGTAACAGGTCCATGGCCAAGGCGATATTTTTCAGCACCATTCGGATTGGGTGGCCTAAAATTTCGAGCTATAAGTGCTAAATAGTTTGTTTTTTCAATCTTATGATCCGCTTTAGAGGGCACGAACCGCTTTTTCGGCTAGATATTTTAAAGTAGCATGCACGTGTGTATGTGGATGTGTGAATTCTTCCAGATCGAAAGTTAGAAGTCCTACCATCTCAATTCTCCAATACCTTTCCAACACCTATGAAAATTACTCAAACGGAGCTTTTTTCTGACTCACGCTTATAGTCTCGGCCAATACCATCAATAGGGTGAGTTTTGTCTTTTATCTGCTCACCGATTCTGCCCTAATGTGAGCCTAGCACCATGTTGTAACAGGTCCATGGCCATAGGCGATGTTTCTCAGAGACCATTTGGATCAGTTGGTCAAAAATTTCGAGCTATAAGTGCTAAATAGTTTGTTTTTTCAATCTTATGCATCCGCTTGAGGGCACGAACCGCTTTTTTGGGCTAGATATTTTCAGTGTGCATGCACGTGGTATGTGGATGTACATTCTTCCAGATCGAAAGTTAGAAGTCCTACCATCTCAACCTCCGATACCTTCCAACACCTATGAAAATTACTCAAACGGAGCTTTTTTTCACTCATGTTTATAGTCTCGTCAATACCATCAATAGGGTGAGTTTTGTCTTTTCTCTGCTCACCGATTCTTCCCTAATGTGAGCCTAGCACCATGTTGTAACAGGTCCATGGCCAAGGCGATATTTCTCGCAGATTCATTCGATCAGTTGCCTGAAAATTTCGAGCTATAAGTGCTAAATAGTTTGTTTTTTCAATCTTATGATCCGCTTTAGAGGGCACGAACCGCTTTTTTCGGCTAGATATTTTAGTGCGATGCAAGTGTGTATGTGATGTGTAAATTCTTCTAGATCGGAAGTTAGAAGTCCTACCATCTCAATTCTCCAATACCTTTCCAACACCTATGAAAATTACTCAAACGGAGCTTTTTCTCGCTCACGCTTATAGTCTCGGTCAATACCATCAATAGGGTGAGTTTTGTCTTTATCTGCTCACCGATTCTACCCTAATGTGAGCCTAGCACCATGTTGTAACAGGTCCATGGCCAGGCGCATGTTTCTGCACACCATTCGGACAGCTTGGCCTGTAAAAGTTCATGCTATAAGTGCTAAATAGTTTGTTTTTTCAATCTTATGATCCGCTTTGAGGGCACGAACCGCCTTTTTTGGGCTAGATATTTGTCATAGCGCATGCACGGTGTATGTGGATGTACATTATTCCAGATCGAGATATTAGAAGTCCTATCATCTCAATTCTCCGATACCTTTCCAAGACCTATGAAAATTACTCAAACGGTGCTTTTTTCTGACTCACGTTTATAGTCTCGGTCAATACCATCAATAGGGTGAGTTTTGTCTTTTCTCCGTTCACCAATTCTGCCCTAATGTGAGCCTAGCACCATGTTGTAACAGGTCCATGGGCAAGGCGCATATTTCTGCAGACCATTCGGATATGTTGGCCTAGAAAATTTCGAGCTATAAGTGCGAAATAGTTTGTTTTTTCAATCCTGCGATCCGATTTTGAGGGCACGGACCGCCTTTTTTGGGCTAGATATTTTCAATGCGCATGCAAGTGTATATGTGGATGTGTAAATTCTTACAGATGAGAAATTTAGAAGTCCTACCATCTCAATTCTCCGATACCTTTCGAACACCTATAAAAATTACTCAAACGGAGCTTTTTCTGCCTCACGTTTATAGTCTCGGTCGAGTTTGTCTTTTATCTTTTCACAGATTCTGCCCTAATGTGAGCCTAGCACCATGTTGGAACACGTCCATGGCTAGGCTTATATTTCGCAGACCATCTGGACTGTTGGCCCGTAAAAGTTGAAGCTATAAGTGCTAAATAGTTTGTTTTTTCAATTTTATGATCCGCTTTTTAGGGCACGAACCACCTTTTTTGGCTAGATATTTTCAAAGCATGCATGCGTAAGTATGTGGATGTGTAAATTCTTCCAGATCGGAAAGTTCAAGTCCTACCATCTCAATTCCGATACCTTCCAACACCTATGAAAATTACTCAAACGGAGCTTTTTTCTACTCACGCTTATAGTCTCGGTCAATACCATCAATAGTGTGAGTTTTGTCTTTTATTTGTTCACCGATTCTGCCCTAATGTGAGCCTAGCACCATGTTGTAACAGGTCCATGGCCAGGGCGCATGTTTCGCACACCATTTCGATCAGTTGGCCTTAAAAGTTCGCTTATAAGTGCTAAATAGTTTGTTTTTTCAATCTTATGATCCGCTTTAGGGCACGAACCGCCTTTTGGGCTAGATATTTTCAAGTGCGCATGCACGTGTATGTGGATGTAAATTCTTCCAGATCGATATTAGAAGTCCTATCATCTCAATTCTCCGATACCTTTCCAACACCTATGAAAATTACTCAAACGGTGCTTTTTTCTCGACTCACGCTATAGTCTCGGTCAATACCATCAATAGGGTGAGTTTTGTCTTTTCTGCTCACCGATTCTGCCCTAATGTGAGCCTAGCACCATGTTGTAACAGGTCCATGGCCAAGGCGATATTTCGCAGCACTATTCCGATAGGTTGGTTCCAGAAAATTTCGAGCTATAAGTGCTAAATAGTTTGTTTTTCAATCTTATGATCCGATTTTGAGGGCACGGACCGCCTTTTTGGGCTAGATATTTTCAGTGCGCATGCACGCGTGTATGTGGATGTGTAAATTCTTCCATATTGAAAAGTTAGAAGTCCTACCATCTCAATTCCGATACCTTCCAACACCTATGAAAATTACTCAAACGGAGCTTTTTCTGCCTCACGTTTATAGTCTCGGTCAATACCATCAATAGGGTGAGTTTTGTCTTTTATCTTTTCACTGATTCTGCCCTAATGTGAGCCTAGCACCATGTTGTAATAGGTCCATGGCCAAGGCGCATAATTCTGCAGACCATTCGGATCAGTTGGCCCAGAAATTTCGAGCTATAAGTGCGAAATAGTTTATTTTTTCAATCTTGCGATTCGTTTTTGAGGGCACGGACCGCCTTTTTCGGGCTCGATATTTTCGGTGCGCATGCAAGTGTGTATGTGGATGTGTGAATTCTTCCAGATCGGAAAGTTAGAAGTCCTATCATCTCAATTCTCTGATACCTTTCCAACACCTATGAAAATTACTCAAACGGAGCTTTTTCTCGACTCACGCTTATAGTCTCGTCAATACCATCAATAGGGTGAGTTTTGTCTTTTCTCCGCTCACCGATTCTGCCCTAATGTGAGCCTAGCACCATGTTGTAACAGGTCCATGGCCAAGGCGATATTTCTCGCAGACTATTCGGATAGGTTTGCCCAGAAAATTTCGAGCTATAAGTGCGAATAGTTTGTTTTTTCAATCTTATGATCCGATTTTGAGGGCACGAACCGCTTTTTTGGGCTAGATATTTTCAGCGCATGCAGTGTGTATGTGGATGTAAATTCTTCCAGATTGAAAGTTAGAAGTCCTACCATCTCAATTCTCCGATACCTTCCAACACCTATGAAAATTACTCAAACGGAGCTTTTTCTACCACGCTTATAGTCTCGTCAATACCATCAATAGGTGAGTTTTGTCTTTATCTTTGCACCGATTCTGCCCTAATGTGAGCCTAGCACCATGTTGTAACAGGTCCATGGCCAAGGCGCATATTTCTGGCACTATTCGGATCAGTTGGCCTTCAAAATTTCGAAGCTATAAGTGCTAAATAGTTTGTTTTTTCAATCTTATGATTCGTTGTTTAGGGCACGGACCGCTTTTTTCGGCTAGATATTTTTAGTGCGCATGCAAGTATGTATGTGGATGTGTGAATTCTTCCGATCGAAAGTTAGAAGTCCTACCATCTCACCTCCGATACCTTTCCAACACCTATGAAAATTACTCAAACGGAGCTTTTTCTACTCACGCTTATAGTCTCGGTCAATACCATCAATAGGGTGAGTTTTGTCTTTATCTGCTAACCGATTCTGCCCTAATGTGAGCCTAGCACCATGTTGTAACAGGTCCATGGCCAAGGCGATGTTTCTGCACACCATTCGAATCAGTTGGCCCAGAAAAGTTCAAGCTATAAGTGTGAAATAGTTTGTTTTTTCAATCTTGCAATCCGCTTTTGAGGGCACGAACCGCCTTTTTTGGGCTAGATATTTGTAGTGCATGCACGCGTGTATGTGGATGTGTACATTCTTCCAGATCGAAATTAGAAGTCCTATCATCTCAATTCTCCGATACCTTTCCAACACCTATGAAAATTACTCAAACGGTGCTTTTTCTCGACTCACGCTTATAGTCTCGGTCAATACCATCAATAGGGTGAGTTTTGTCTTTTCTCCTGCTCACCGATTCTGCCCTAATGTGAGCCTAGCACCATGTTGTAACAGGTCCATGGCCAAGGCGATATTTCTGCGCACTATCGGATATGTTGGCTCAGAAAATTTTGAGCTATAAGTGCTAAATAGTTTGTTTTTCAATCTTATGATCCGATTTTGAGGGCACGAACCGCCTTTTTGGGCTAGATATTTTCCACGCAGATGCAAGTGTATATGTGGATGTAAATTTTACAGATCGTGTTAGAAGTCCTACCATCTCATTCTCCGATACCTTTCAACACCTATGGAAATTACTCAAACGGAGCTTTTTCTCGCTTCACGCTTATAGTCTCGTCAATACCATCAATAGGGTGAGTTTTGTCTTTATCCGCTCACCGATTCTGCCCTAATGTGAGCCTAGCACCATGTTGTAACAGGTCCATGGCTAGGCGCATGTTTCGCACCATCATCTGACTCAGTTGGCCTGTAAAAGTTGAAGCTATAAGTGCTAAATAGTTTGTTTTTTCAATTTTATGATCCGCTTTTGAGGGCAACGAACTGCCTTTTTGGGCTAGATATTTTCAGTGCATGCACGTGTGTATGTGGATGTGTACATTCTTCCAGATCGGAAAGTTAGAAGTCCTACCATCTCAATTCTCCGATACCTTCCAACACCTATGAAAATTACTCAAATGGAGCTTTTTCTCGACTCACGCTTATAGTCTCGGTCAATACCATCAATAGGGTGAGTTTTGTCTTTTATCCTGCTCACCGATTCTGCCCTAATGTGAGCCTAGCACCATGTTGTAACAGGTCCATGGCCTATGCATGTTTCTCAGACACCATTCGGATCACTTGCCCGTAAAAGTTCAAGCTATAAGTGCGTAAATAGTTTGTTTTTTCAATCTTATGATCCGCTTTTGAGGGCACGAACCGCCTTTTTTGGGCTAGATATTTGTAGTGCCATGCACGTGTATGTGGATGTACATTCTTCCGATCGGATATTAGAAGTCCTATCATCTCAATTCTCCGATACCTTTCCAACACCTATGAAAATTACTCAAACGGTGCTTTTTTCTCGACTCACGCTTATAGTCTCGGTCAATACCATCAATAGGGTGAGTTTTGTCTTTTCTTCCTCACCGATTCTGCCCTAATGTGAGCTAGCACCATGTTGAAACAGGTCCATGGCCAAGGCTGATATTTCTGCAGCATCTATTCGGATATGTTGGCTTTAGCAAATTTCGAGCTATAAGTGCTAAATAGTTTGTTTTTTCAATCTTATGATCCGATTTTGAGGGCACGATCATTTTTTTGGACTAGATATTTTCAATGCGCATGCAAGTGTATGTGGATGTAAATTTCAGATCGGAAAGTTAGAAGTCCTACCATCTCAATTCTCCGATACCTTTCAACACCTATGAAAATTACTCAAACGGAGATTTTTCTCGCTCTCACTTTTATAGTCTCGGTCAATACTGCCGTGTATTAAGGTAGGGGTACCTCAAGATTCTAACTTGTGCACGGCGGTTGTAGCTTCCCGCTGCAGGGTTTACCACGCGGTTCACTTAAGACCTTTCCTGCTCCATGTCAAACCATTCAAAGACTAAGTATACAAGACAGAAGATTGAGACCGCTGAAGCGAGTTTGCCGGGAAGGCCGCTCTGTGCTCAAGGTTACATCATCAGTAAAGGCCCCGCAAGAAGAGCTTGCCAGAACACTAGAAGATTACATCATAGAAGACACGCCTATGCGCTTATATGCCCCGGCGAGGGCCCAGGAGCGACAGTTACGTGAGCCCGCAAGCTCCCCGGTCCCGAGAAGTCAAGACTCCAAGCAAGGTGTTTGCCGGGAGAATTGGGCCAGGTGCCAAGCCCCAGCTCATCAGCCCACGCTGGCCGCCTGGGCCTTTCCAGGACGCAGTGGCGGATGGTCAGGCAGCCTGGGGCACGGTGGCACTTCACGGTGGTGGATCCATCGCCGTGGCGACGGAGACACAAGGGCGGAGCTTTGGGGTCGACGGCGACGGGCATTAAATGCCCTTGTCCCCCATCACAAAGTAGGTAGCGACCACTGCTCGCTACGAGACCGTAGCTCCACTGTTCTCGCGACTGTTCCAACTACCACCTTTTTACATTTTTACCCTTTCCCCACGCTTGACACCTGTCGCTGACCCCTTGCACTATAAAAGGAGGCCCATGCACAACGTGGGGGGGGGTTCGTTCAACCTTTGCAACTCAAGGCCAAGCAGGTAGCTGTTATCAGAATTCTCTCAAGCCCTTTTGAGCTCAATACAATCAATCAGCAGAGTAGGGTTTTACGTGTCCACCGCGTTCAACCTCGGGTAAAAATGCCCGCTGCTCGCCATTTACCGCTTTCTCCGTGCTCCCTCCGCCTCGCATCAAGCATGCCGCATAAGGGCCCGTCCCATAGGTGTTCGGCGGCAGCGCTCTCGGACATCTTTGGCGCGCTGTAGGGGCGCGAGGTTGTGCGGACTCGATCCGCGCTCACGCTGGCGCCGCTTCTTCATCAACCTCTCCAGCCATCACGACTTATCAACAATTATGCCTACGGCGGCTCAAGAGGAAGGCTTCTGAGGTTGCAGTCCGCCGCGTTTCATCCGCCGCCACCGAGCCAACGGTGGGCGAGGAGACGCTGTCGAAGGGTGGCACGGCGAGGACACTTCGCGGGCGCCACCAGATCCAAGGACAAGATTTGATGACCGCGCCGTCTCCGTGGACGCTGGCTGCCCCATCTCAAAGACGACAACCAAGCAGCGCCATACCACGGGAGGTGGTATCCGCATGTCGGCAAGGACACACCGAGGCTCATGGGATGTTCGACCACCGTCCGGCACAAACAGCGAAGGCGCCGGCAGGATCTTGCCTCTTCTAACGCTGTTAGAGTCCGAGCATATCCCCGCCTCGCACCGCCGCCGGCGCTTCTCCACTGTGCGTAAGCGCATAAGGGCGAATCGCTTTCGATTTCTCCAGGCGGACAAGGTCAAGATCGGAGGGCTACCATCCAGAGCCCGACGCCGCCAATCAACGACTTTTTCACAGAGCCGGCGCCACGCTGCCGCGTAAGCCGAGAAGACGAAGGTCGACGGCGATAAGACCGCCGGGTGCAAACCACTGCGCACTTTCGCCGCAGAAGAAAAGACGCCGCCTACCGAATCAACACCGACGACGGTTCTCCACGGCATCGCCGGATCCGCTGGCTCGACGGGATCAACGCCAGTCCTCGACGATACGGGCGACAAGAAGACGCCGACCACATCGAGCGCCGCCAGAAGCTCGCGATAATCGTATCAGAGAGCTGGGAACGCTTGCCGACGCTACAAGCTACCGGTGAAACTGTGCGATTTGTCAGACGCTGCAAGGTTGCCCCGCTGCTCACCCGCGAAGGCGGCGCGCCCAGTGGCTCAAAGATGAAGAATTTCAAGCCCGACGCACGGAGAAGTACGACGGCAAGACGACTTTCTCGAATTCCTCACTGGTTCACAATTATCGCGTGCAGGCCGCCGGGCGCGCGACGAAGATTCTCATGACCATTTCCCGCCGGCTTGCTTTCTTAACGCTCATTCTGGCTTATGCACTTGCCGGAAGGCTCCATTTCTTCTGGCAGACTTTGCCATCAGCTTGTCGGCGCCTTTCACCGGGCGCCACAAACCCCACGGCTAGAGAGCGATTCCACATTTTGGCCTGTATGAAGGAGAACTCATGCTAAGTATATCCAACGCTCACCAGCAAAGCAAGACAACATCCTCGATGTCCACCCTGGCCATGTTATCGCCAAGGTTTCCACCAGAACGTAATGCGAATCACCGTGATGCGTGAAGAGATGGCTATGACCAAGATTCGATGTCAACGAAGCTCTATGCTCGGGTTGACAGCAGCGCACGCCGCCGAAGAGGGAGAGATCCCGGGAGGATGATGCGCAGGAGGAAGCGACAGTTGACGACGCCGCTTCGCAAGAAAGAAGAGACGGCGGCGAACAACCGAAAGAAGAACAAGAAGAAGTGCTTGCTGCCGAGAAGTCCGCAAGGAGGCTCCCGCCAAGCAAACATAAGTCGGGCGGTTGCGCAAGGAGCTCGCTCTCAGAGGCGCAGCCGGCAAGCAGTGACGGCCCGACAAGCAATATCGCAAAATCCACCGCATAAGGGCCACGATCTCTCCAACGCAAGCGTTGCCGAGTATCTCGCCGAGCAGCAAAAGCTGAGTACGAGAGGCGCGACAAGGAGAAGGCCCAAGATGGCGGAGGAGAACCGAAGAAGCGCGCCGCTCAATGGCCGGGAGGACGCCGCGGCAGAAGGCCAAGCAGCGCCAAGGTGATCGACCTTCCTGGCCGCGATAAGGATGAAGAAGACGACGACGAAGACATGGAGGATGAGGATAACAGCGAGCAGGAGTTCCAGAGGCCACGGAGGTCCTGTGGCGCCGACGGTGGCACCTCTTGACACCTCCCACCGCAAGCCAAAGCAGCAGGGTGCGGAAGTGAATGCAGCGGAGTCGCACAGTTCTCAATGGTCCAAAGACGCCCATCATTTTGATCTTGAGGATCACCCGACCAAGCACCACCGCGTCGGGTGCTTGCCGATGCTGGTCTCGCCCCACCATCCGCAACCTCAAGGTCACCAAAATGTTGTTGACGGCGGGCCGGGCTGAACTTGATCTCCTCTCGCTGTGATCAAGAAACCCAAATTCCAGATGGCGAAGCTCAAGAGACCGTCCTTTCCAAGGAATCAACCCGGATGGAGTAAGCCTAAGGAAAGATCACTCGCCGTGACCTTTAAGGGAGCTCAATTTCAGATCGAGCGCGATCACTTTTCGACGTCAGCCGATATTCCGTCACTATATAATGGAATACTCGCCGCCCTGCTCGCCAAGTTCATGGCAGCTTCCCATTATGCTTATAACGCACTCAAGATGCCGGGCCGATAAGCGCCATCATCACCGTCCACGGCGATAAGAAGGATGCGCTTATCTCGCGCCGACAAGATCTATCGGATGCGCAGCTGCGCCGATAAGAATACACTTGCCGCTGAAGCTCCCCGGGGAAGAAGACGAAGACCAAGTCCGCAGTGCTCGGGGCCCACTCCGCAACCGCACCTTCGGAGTGCCGCTGCCGCCGAGGACGCCCCGCCAGCCCACCGCAAGAGTAAAGGGAATGGCCGCTTCCGCCGCAACCAAGAAGGTGTCCGCCATGAGGACTAAAGATCGTGGTACCTTCACCATCGGGCACACTTGACAAAGAATAGAAAGCTGCCGCTGCTTTTCCTCGCGGCGTATCGTCGATGTGTTTGCATGGCAACCATCCGACATCCCCGTGTTCCTGTGAAGGTGATTGAGCACAAGCTTGTTGTTTGCCCTCATGCGCGCCCATCAAGCAAAAAGTGAGGAAGCAAGTCGTGGAGCGCCAAGAATTCATCAACGAAGAAATCAAGAAGCTAGAGGCAGAGAGGCCTAGTTAGAGGTGTGATCCATCCGACGTGGTTAGCAAACCCACCGCCGTGCGCAAGGCCAACGGAAATGGAGGTTGTGTATAGACTTCACCGATGTGAATAAAGCATGTCCCAAGGATCCATTCCCTTACCGCAGATCGACCAGATTGTTGACTCCATCACGGATGTGAGCTACTCGCTTGATGCATACCAAAGTTATCACCGATCTTTTATGGCCAAAGAGGATGAAGAGAAGACTGCATTTATCACCCATGTGGCACTTATTGCTTCACGCATGCCATTTGGATCAAGAATGCAGGATCAACATTTGCAAGAGTAGTATATATCGCTTTTGAGCCACAGATCCACACGTAAATGTAGAGGCTATATGGATGATATCGTGTGAAGAGCAAGAGCAAGGATACGCTGATTCAAGATTTGGAAGAGACATTTCTAACCCACAAGAAGATACAGTTTTAGTTGAACCCCGAGAAGTGCGCTTTGGAGTTCTCCTCCGCAAACTTCTCGGTTCTTTGGTCACAGAGGGGATTGAAGCCAACCCCCGACAAGATTAAAGCCATTGAGCAGATCGCTTCCCCGGGTTTAGTCAAGGATGTCAAGGTTTGCAGGTAGTGTGTGGTTGCCCTCAAGAGGTTCATTTCAAAGTCTCAGAACGCTGGCCCTACCTTTCTTCAAAATCTTGAAGAAAGGTGTCCCATGAAGTGGACTCCTAAGCGGAGGCAGCACTGCAGGATTTGAACGGTACTATCCTCCACCTCAATACTTGTCGCACTCTAGACCACAGTGAGAAGTTGTCTGCCAGATCTTAGCGGCAACCAACCAGGTGGTTAGTGCTGCTGCTAGTAGCGGAGAGGGAGTCCGACGAGGAGGCTACACCACCGCAAGCGAGTCCAGCATGACAATGGGGCTGCTCCGACAAGCCCGCCCGGACAAGGACAACTCACAGAAAGGTGATGAGGTGCGGAAGAAGATGGTGCAGCGCCCAAAGGTATTTTTGTAAGTCTTCTCCGTGGGGCTAGATCAAGATACTCTGTGCAAAGTTGCTGCCCCTCATGGCCTCGAGAAAGCTGCGCCCATTACTTCCGTGCACACGAGATAACAAAGGGTCACTCGCTTCCATCAAGAGGATATTGCACAACCCGTAAGCAAAGAGTGGATCGTTGAGGGCACCGAGCTGCCGAGCTTTGGACCAAGTTTGAAAGTACTTCAACCATACAGAGCCGAGCTTTGGCAGAATTTATAGCAGAGTGGACCCCAACGCCTGATGAAGAAGTCCAAGAAACAAGTACACCTGCACAAGAAGCTTACAAGTGAATGGGTAATGTACTTTGATGGTGCCTCGCCGCAAGGCGCCGGTGCCGGGCAAGTACTCATCGCAACCAACCGAGAGCACCTCAAGTATGTTATCCAGATGCACTTCCTCAAGGGAGCAAGCGACAAACAACACCGCTGAATATGAAGGTTTGCTCGCTGCCTCGTGGATTGCGCTTAACTTGGGATCAGGAAGTTGATTGTAGTGGGAGATTTCACCAGGTCCTGCTGTTAACAAGAGCTATCGAGTCTTTGATGGAAGCTTATGTCGATGAAGTGAGGAAGCTTGAGGAGCGCTTTGAAGGTTTGCCTGATGGAGCACGCCCAGAGCTCGTAATGAAATCGCAGATGGCCTTTCAAAGTGTAAGCCATGAAGTTACTGGAACCGGGACCTTCTTGCTCAAGCTGACTCAACCATCCGTCACGCCATCAATTGGGCAGTCCAAGAAGAGAAAGTTGGTCTCCGCATCACTACACAAGGAAGTCTCCCGAGGCCGCCGCCAGGTCCCCAAGATCAACGACTGTAACGCCGAGGAACAGCTTTGCCTGCAGATCTCTGATCCATAGTATTGAAGTAGTGTTCCCGACAAGCCTCGCTTCATGAAGCTTGCCGGGGACCATCAGCCCGGCAGAGCTGTAGGTTCTGCCAGAGAAGCCGAGGTTCCTGCAGCCGCCCTCATGCTCTAGTCCTTGCCGCTTAGCCCTCAAGTTCTGATGCGCACAGATCGTCTGCTTTTTTGCAACCGGAGAACTTCCCGACGCACCTGTAAGAAATAGAGAAGATAACTGTGACAGTCAAGTATGTACCAATTCGTGGATAACGAAGCTGTACTGTAAGAAGGCTCAATGGTGTCGATCAAGTGCATCTCTGTGGAAGATGGACGTAAGCCGCTGGCGTAAATACACGGAGGCATATGCGGCCACCACATTGGCGTTAGAGGGCGCTGCCGAAAGCTTTCCGCAAGGGTTCTTTGGCAAGAAGTCCTCCAAGATGCAACTGCACTAGTAACCAAGTGTGAAGCGCGCGCCCATGCAAAGCAGATTCATCACCAGCTCAAGCTCTCCAAACAATCCTTTGTCCTGCCCTTCGTCCGGGGCTCGATATCCTCGCCCTTCCTCCGGTTGCTCGGGGCTTTGAGTACTTGTACGAGTAATCGATTAAGTTCACAAAGTGGCCGAAGTGGAGCCACGAGAAAGGTGACAAAGACAATCAGCGTCAAGTTTTCAGACGATTAAAGCCGCTTCGATCCCTAACAGTGATTATCACCACAGACCATTCGATAGGTTTAAAATTTCGAGCTATAAGTGTAAATAGTTTGTTTTTTCAATCTTACATCCGTTTTTAGGCATGAAACCGCTTTTTTGGGCTAGATATTTTTCAAGCGCGTAATGGTGTATGTGGATGTAAATTCTTCCAGATCGGTTAGAAGTCCTATCATCTCTACCTCCGATAACTTTCCAACACCTAAGTGAAAATTACTCAAACTGAGTTTTTTCTGACTCAACGCTTATAGTCCCTGTCAATACCATCAATAGGGTGAGCTTTTTGTCTCTATCTGCTTCACCGATTCTGCCTTAATGTGAGCTCTAGCACCATGTTGCAACAGTCCATGGCTTGATTTATATTTCTCAGGCATCATGATATATGCTGGCCTAGAAAAGTTGAAGCTATAAGTGCTAAATAGTTTGTTTTTTCAATCTTGCGATCCGATTTTGAGGGCACGAACCGCCTTTTTTGGGCTAGATATTTCAGCGCATGGTGCACGGGTATGTGGATGTACATTCTTCCAGTATCGGAAAGTTAGAAGTCCTACCATCTCAATTCTCCGATACCTTTCCAACACCTATGAAAATTACTTCAAACGAGCTTTTTCCGACTCCACGCTATAGTCTCGGGTCAATACCATCAATAGGTGAGTTTTGTCTTTTCTCTGTCACCAATTCTGCCCTAATGAGCCTAGCAACCATGTTGTAACAGGTCCATGGGCTGTGGCTTATGTTTCTGCAGATTTATTCTCATGGACCAACAATGTAAAAAGCTTGAAGCTATAAGTGCCAATAGTTTGTTTTTTCAATCTTGTGATCCGTTGAACAACCGCTTTTTTTTTTAGTTAGATTTCCAGTATGCATGCACGTGTGACAAAGCATTCTTCCGATCGGAAAGGGAAGTCCGTCATCTCAATTTCATACCTTCCAACACCTATAAAAATTATCAACCAGAGTTTTCTCGATCGCTTATAGTCTCAGCCAATACCATCAATAGGTGAGTTTTGTTTTCTCCGTCACCAATTCGCCCTAATGAGCCTAGTATCATGTTGTAACAGGTCCATGGCCAAGGCGTATGTTTCAGAGATCATCTGGATCAACAGTAAAAATATTTTAATTCACATCCGCTAGGCACGAATCATTTTTTTTAATCTAGATATTTTGTTAGTATGGAAAAATTCTCCAGATCAAGTTAGAAGTCCTATCATCTCAATTTCTCCATACCTTTCCAACACCTATGAAAATTACTCAAACCAAGCTTTTTTCCACTTGCCATAGTTCTCAACAATACCATGAGGTGAGTTTTGTCTTTTCTCTGTTCACCAATTTTGCCCTAATGTGAGCCTAGCACCATGTTGGTGTAACAGGTCCAAGGCGCATGATATTTCAGTACCATCTCGATAGGTTAATGCCTAGAAAATTTGAGCTATAAGTGCTAAATAGTTTGTTTTTTTCAATCTTATGATCCGAGTTTGAGGGCACGGATTTGCCTCTTTTTGGGCTAGATATTTTCAGGCGCATGCACGTAGTATGTGGATGTAAATTCTCAAGCATCGAAAAGTTAGAAGTCCTACCATCTCAAATCTCCGATAACCTTCCAACACCTATGAAACCCAATCATGTTGTGAGTTTTTCATTTCACTGCTTATAGTCCTTGGTCAATACTAATCATAGGGTGAGTTTTTCTTTTATCTATTCATTGATTCTGCCCTCAATGTGAGCCTTAGCACCATGTTGTAAATAACAGGTCCATGGCCTAGCCGAGATGTTTCATAGAATTATTCAGACTGGCTGGCCGAAAAGTTGAAGCTATAAGCGAAATAGTTTGTTTTTCAATCTTGTGATCCGTTTTGAGGGCACGAACCGCCTTTTTTTTGGCTAGATATTTGTAGTGCCTACATGGGTATGTGGATGTGTACATTCTTCCAGATCGGAAAGTTAGAAGTCCTACCATCTCAATTCGATACCTTTCCAACACCTATGAAAATTAGTCAAACGGAGCTTTTTCCGACTCCACGCTTATAGTCTCCGCTAATACCATCAATAGGGTGAGTTTTGTCTTTTCTCTGTTTCACCGATTCTGCCCTAATGTGAGCCTAGCATCATGTTGTAATAGGTCCATGGCCAAGGCCATGTTTCGTAGCACTATCTTGGACGCAATGCAGAAAAATTTTGGAAATATAAGTGCTAAAATAGTTTGTTTTTTCAATCTTGCGATCCGCTTTTTAGGGCACGAAACCGCTTTCTAGCTAGATATTGTCGCGCCGTGCATGTGTAAGGGCTGTGGATGTGTAAATTCTTCCAGATCGATATTAGAAGTCCTATCATCTCAATTCTCCGGATACCTTTCCAACACCTATGAAAATTATTTCAAACGGAGCTTTTTTTCACGACTCACGCTTATAGTCTCCGGGTCAATACCATCAATAGGGGTGAGTTTTGTCTTTTCTCCTCACCGAATTTGCTCCTAATGTGAGCTCAGCACCATGTTGTAACAGGTCCATGGCTAGGCATGCATATTTCGTGAGGCTATCTCGGATCAGGTTTGGCCTATTCGTAAAATTTCGGAGCTATAAGTGCTGAATAGTTTGTTTTTTCAATCTTGCGATCCGCTTTTGAGGGCACACGACCTTTTTGGGCTAGATATTGTGCAAGCCATGCACATGTATGTGGATGTGTAAATTCTTCCAGATCAAAAGTTAGAAGTCCTACCATCTCAATTCTCCGAATACCTTCCAACACCTATGAAAATTACTCAACCAGTGCTTTTTCTCGACTCACATTTATAGTCTCAGTCAATACCATCAATAGGGTGAGTTTTGTCTTTTCCTGCTCACGAATTCTGCCCTAATGTGAGCCTAGCACCATGTTGGTAACAGGTCCAGCGGCCAAGGCGCATGTTTCAGAGGGCCACTATTCGATCGTGTTGGCCCGTAAAATTTCAGAGCTATAAGTGCGAAGATAGTTTGTTTTTTCAATCTTATGCATCCGCTTTTTGAGGCACGACTACCGCTTTTTCTTAAAGCTAGATATTTTAAATATGCATGCAAGTGTAATGTGGATGTGTAAATTCTTCCCAGATCGGAAAGTTAGAAGTCCTACCATCTCAATTCTCCGATACCTTTCCAACACCTATGAAAATTACTCAAACGGAGCTTTTTTCTCGACTCACGCTTATAGTCCTCGTCAATACCATCAATACGGTGAGTTTTGTCTCTTATCTCTGTTCACCGATTCTCCCTAATGTGAGCTCTAGCACCATGTTGTAACAGGTCCATGGCATAAATATGATCTCAGCAGCCATTTGGACTGCTTATTCAGAAAATTTCGAACTATAGTGCTAAATAGTTTGTTTTTTTCAATCTTGCGATCCGCTTTTTGAGGGCATGGACCGCTTTTTGGGCTAGATATTTTCAGGCGCATGCACGTGTATGTGGATGTAAATTCTTCCAGATCGAAAAGTTAGAAGTCCTACCATCTCAATTCTCCGATACCTTTCCAACACCTATGAAAATTACTTCAAACGGAGCTTTTTCTCGACTCATGCTTATAGTCTCGTACTCAATACCATCAATAGGGTGAGTTTTGTCTTTTCTCTATTCACCGAATTCTGCCCTAATGTGGAGCCTAGCACCATGTTGTAACAGGTCCACACCAGGGAAGCGCATGTTTCTCGCAGCACTTATTCTGACTCATGTCACCAGAAAATTTCTGAGCTATAAGTGCGGCATAGTTTGTTTTTTCAATCGTTATGTATCTGGTTTTGAGGGCACGAATCCTCTTTTTGGCTAGATATTCGCAGTGCTCATGCACGTGGTTATGTGGATGTGTAAATTCTTCCGCAGATCGGAAAAATTAGAAGTCCTACCATCTCAATTCTTCCGATACCTTTCCAACACCTATGAAAATTACTCAAAACGGAGCTTTTTTTCCTGACTCAACGCTTTATAGTCCCCACCAATACCACTCAATAGGGTGAGTTTTGTCTTTGCTCCTCGCTTCAATTAATTCTGCCCTAATGTGAGCTCTTAGCATCATGTTGTAACAGGTCCATGGCCAAGCGATGTTTCGCACTATTCGACTCTGTTCAATGGCCAAAAAATTTCGAGCTATAAGTGCGAAATAGTTTGTTTTTTCAATCTTATGATCCGCTTTTAGGGCACGAACCTCTTTTTGGCTAGATATTTTCAGTGCGCATGCACGGTGTATGTGGATGTGTACTCTTCCATCGGAAAGTTAGAAGTCCTATCATCTCAATTCTCCGATACCTTCCAACACCTATGAAAATTACTCAAACGGAGCTTTTTTCTCGACTCCACGCTTATAGTCTCTGTCAATACCATCAATAGGGTGAGTTTTGTTCTTTCTCTATTCAACCGATTCGCCCTAATGTGAGCCTAGCACCATGTTGTAACAGGTCCATGGCTGTATGCATATTTCTCAGCACCATCTTTATATGTCATCCCGAAAATTTCAGCTATAAGTGCGAAATAGTTTGTTTTTTTCAATCTTATGTATCCCATTTCGAGGGCACGAACCGCCTTTTTGGGCTAGATATTTCAACGGGTTATGCAAGTGTTATGTGGATGTACCTTATTCCGAGATCGAAAGTTAGAAGTCCTACCATCTCAATTCTCCGATACCTCTCCAACACCTTCATGAAAATTACTCAAACGGAGCTTTTTCCGACCACGCTTATAGTCTCCCACAATACCATCAATAGGGGTGAGTTTTGTCTTTGCTCCGCTTCAATCGATTCTGCCCTAATATGAGCTCTAGCACCATGTTAGTAATAGGTCCATGGCCATGTTTATGTTTCGCAGACTCATTCGGATATTGGTTTAGAAAAGTGTGAGCTATAAGCGAAATAGTTTGTTTTTCAATCTTATGATCCGCTTTTAGGCAGAACCGACCTTTTTTTGGGCTAGATATTTTCGAAGTGCTGCAGCGCACGGTTATGTGGATGTAATATTTTCCGATCGGAAAGTTAGAAGTCCTACCATCTCAATTCTCCGATACCTTTCACAACACCTATGAAAATACCTCAAACGGAGCTTTTTCCGACTTCACGCTTATAGTCTCGTCAATACCATCAATAGGGTGAGTTTTAATCTTTTATCTATTCACCGATTCTGCCCTAATGTGAGCCTAGCACCACATGTTGTAACAGGTCCATGGGTTGGCGCGAGCGTTTCGTAGACTATCTTGATCAACAAGCTCAGAAAAAATTTATAGTTTGTTTTTCAATCCAGATCCGCTTTTTTAGGGCACGAACGGCCTTTTTTTTTAGATATTTCGCAAGGCACGTGTGTATGGATGTAAATTCTTCCAGATCGGAAATTAGTCCATCATCTCAATTGGTACCTTTCCAACACCTATGAAAATTACTCAAACGGTGCTTTTTTCCACCAAATCGTCAATACCATCATAGGGTGAGTTTTGTCTTTTTCTGTTCACCGATTCTCCTATGTGAGCCTAGCACCATGTTGTAACAGGTCCATGGTTGCACAACATATTTTCGCATCATTCGATTCAGTGGCCTTCAAAAGTTCAAGCTATAAGCGTAAATAGTTTGTTTTTTCAATTCATGCATCCGCTTTTGAGGGCACTAATCATTTTTGGGCTAGATATTTGTAGGTGCATGCACGGGTATGTGGATGTGTACATTCTTCCAGATGAAAGTTAGAAGTCCTACCATCATAATTCTCCGATAATTTTCCAACACCTATGAAAAATACTCAAACGGAGCTTAACTCACTCACGCTTATATTCTCGGTCAATACCATCAATAGGGTGAGTTTTGCTTTTCTCTCGCTCACCGATTCTGCCCTAATGTGAGTTTCTAGCATCATGTTGTAACAGGTCCATGGCCAAGGCGCATTTCTGCAGCACCATTCGGATCAGTTGGTTCAGAAAATTTCAAGCTATAAGTGCGTAAATAGTTTGTTTTTTCAATCTCATGATTCGCTTTTTGAGGGCACGACCACTTTTTTGGGCTAGATATTTTCAAAAGTATGCAAGTGTATGTGGATGTAAATTCTTCCAGATCGGTGTTAGAAGTCCTATCATCTCAATTCTCGATACCTTTCCAACACCTATGAAAATTACTTAAACGCAGCCGACTCTCATCATTATAGTCTCGGTCACTACCACCATTAGGGTGAGTTTTGTCTTTCTCTGCTCACCGATTCGCCCTAATGTGAGTTCTAGCACCATGTTGTAACAAGTCCATGGTTAAGGCGATATTTTTGCCAGTAATTATTCGGATCAGTGGGCTGGGTCGTAAAATTTCAAGCTTATAAGCTAAATAGTTTGTTTTTTCAATCTTGTGATCCGCTGCTTTTGAGGGCAATGAACTACCGCTTTTTTGGGCCTAGATATTTCAGTGTAAGTACGGTGTATGTGGATGTGGAACATTCTTACAGATCGGATAGTTAGAAGTCCCATCATCTCAATTCTCGATACCTTCCAACACCTATGAAAATTACCAAATGGTGCTTTTTTCGAACTCACATTTATAGTCCCGGTCCAATACCATCAATAGGGTGAGTTTTATCTTTCTCTGATTCACCGATCTTCATTTATGTGAGTTTAGCACCATGTTGTAACAGGTCCATATGGCAAGGTTTATATTTCAGGTCTATCTTGATATATAGTTCAGATTTCTGGAGCTATATGTGCGTAATAGTTCGTTTTTTCAATCTTGTATGATTCCACATTTGAGGGCACGGATCACTTTTTTTTGGGCTAGATTTTCAAGATATGCGGCGCAAGTGTATGTGGATGTAAATTCTTCCAGATCGGAAAAGTTAGAAGTCCTACCATCTCAATTCTCCGACACCTTTCCAACACCCATGAAAATTACTCAAACGGAGCTTTTTTCACCGCGCTTATAGGTCCTGGTGAATACCATCAATAGGGTGAGTTTTGTTTCTTCTCGTTTCACCATTCTGGCCCTAATGTGAGTCAATAGCATATTAATGGTCCATGGCTACATGTATATTTCAGACCATTTGACTATTTGGCCTAGAAAATTCGAGCTATATGTGAAATAGTTTGTTTTTTCAATCTTTACATCCCTTTGAGTATAATGGACTTACTTTTTTAAAGCATTTAAAGCACGCTGTGCAAGTGTGTATGACGGCACCCCAACGATCGTAAAGTTAGGAAGAAGTCCTACCATCTCTAATTCCTCCACACCTTCCAAACACAGAAAATTCACTCTCAAACGGAGCTTTTCTCTCTTCACGCTATAGTCCCGGCCAATACCACAACAGTGAGTTTTCTCGATCTGCTCACCGATCACCTAATGTGATCCTAGAAATTTGCTGCAATGGAGTCCATGGCTAGGCGAGGTTTCCACCATCATCAGTGCCAAGCTTGCTATGTGAATAGTTTGTTTTCAATCTCATGAACTTTTGAGGTCGAACCACTTTTGGGCTAGATATTTCAAAGTTAAGCACAGTATGTGGATGTACATTCTTCCAGATCGGAAATTAGAAGTCCTATCATCTCACCTCCGATTCCTTCCAACACCTATAGAAAATTACTCAAACGGTGCCTTTTTCCGACTCACGCTTATAGTCTCGGCCAATACCATCAATAGGTGAGTTTTGTATTTTCTCCGTTAACCAACTTCTGCTTAATGTGAGTTTCAGCACCATGTTGTAACAGGTCCATAGCTACATAAGTATATTTCTGCACCATTCGGACCATGTCAGTTTAGAAAATTTCGAGCTTTGAAGTGCTAAATAGTTTTTTTTTCAACCATATGATCCGATTTTGATAAAGGCACGACCGCTTTTTTGGGCTAGATATTTCAAATGCACCATGGATGGTAAATTCTTCCCAGATCGACAGAAGTCCTATCATCTCAATTCTCGATATCTTTCCACACTTATGAAAAATTACTCAAACGGAGCTTTTTTCTGACTCACGCTTATAGTCTCGATCAATACCACTCTTGTAGTGAGTTTTGTTGTCTTTCTCTCACCGATTCCTCCTAAGTGAGCTCAACTTGTTGTAATGTGTCCATTAAGCATGATGTTTCACACTATCTCTATAGTTGGTTTGCAGTGTTCTGAGCCATAAGTAAATATTTGTTTTTTCAATCTTAATCCGATTTTGGGCACCACCACCTTTTTAATAGATATTTTCAGCACAAGATTTATGTGGATGTGCAAATTCTTCCAGATCGAAAAGTTAGAAGTCCACGCTATCTCAATTCGCCGATACCTCTCCGGAACACCTTATGAAAATTAATTCAAACGGAGCTTTCTTCCTATTACCACGCTTATAGTCTCGGTCAATACCAATTGCAATAGGGTGAGCTTTTATCTTTTAGCCCATAGATCGATTCCGCCTTTATGTGATCCTAGCAATTATGTTGTAACAGGTCCATGGCTACCATGATATAAGCAGCCACATTCATTCGGATATAAGTTATTCATAAAGTGTTCGAGCTATAAGTGCGAAATAGTTTGTTTTTTCAATCTTACGATCCGCTTGAGGGCACGAACCGCTTTTTTTTGGGCTAGATATTTCAAGCATATGCATGCACGCAGTATGTGGATGTGTACCTTTCCAGATCGGAAAATTAGAAGTCCTACCATCTCAATCTCTCCGATACCTTTCCAACAACCTATGAAAATTACTCTCAAATGCTTTTCTTTTCTAACTCATGTTTATACCTCTCGGCCAATACCATCAATAGGGTGAGTTTTGTCTTTTCTCCTGCTCACCAATTCTGCCCTAATGTGAGCCCAGCATCATGTTGTAACAGGTCCATGGCCACATGCATGTTTCTGCAGACCATCGGATCAGTACATTTAGAAAAATTTTGAGCTATAAGTGAAATAGTTTGTTTTTTTCAATCTATAGATCCGCTTTTGAGGGCACGAACCCGCTTTTTTTTGGCTAGATATGGTCAAAGGCAAGTGTGTATGTGGATTGCAAATTCACAGATCGGATAAGTTAGAAGTCCTATCATCTCATTCCTTCGATACCTTTCTCAACACCTATGAAAATTACTCAAACGGTGCTTTTTTCTCGACACACGCTTATAGTCCTCAATCACCACCACAATAGGGTGAGTTTTGTCTTTCATCTGGTCACCGATTCCTGCCCTACCGTGAGCCAGCTACCATGTTGTAACAGGTCCATGGCCAGGCGATAAAGATTCTGCAGTATCTATTCCGATCAGGGGAAGGTCTTGAAAATTTTTGAGCCATAAGTGCTAAATAGTTTGTTTTTCAATCTTATGATCCGCTTTTGAGGGCACGAACCGCCTTTTTTTTGGGCTAGATATTTCTTGCAAGTATGCATGGTGTATATGTGGATAGCACATTTCCTGATCGGAAAGTTAGAAGTCCTACCATCTCAATTCTCCGATACACTTTCCAACACCTATGAAAATTACTCAAACGGAGCTTTTTCTCTGACTCACGCTTATAGTCTCGGTCAATACCATCAATAGGTGAGTTTTGTACTTTTATCTGCTCACCATTTACCCTAATGTGAGCCTAGCACCATGTTGTAACAGGTCCATGGCCAGTATACATGTTCTCTGCAGGTTCATTCGGATGACTGCCGCTTAAAATTCTTCGAGCTATAAGGCGTAAATAGTTTGTTTTTCAATCTTGCTGATCCGCTTTTTAGGCACGAACCGCCTTTTTGGCTAGATATTTTAAGGCGCATGCACGTGTATAGTGGATGTGTAAATTCTTCCAGATCGGAAAGTTAGAAGTCCTACCATCTCAATTCTCCGATACTTTCCAACACCTATGAAAATTACTCAAACGGAGCTTTTTTCTCGACTCACGCTTATAGTCTCTGGTCAATACCATCAATAGGGTGAGTTTTACCTTTTCTCCTTCAACCGATTCTGCCCTAATGTGAGCCTAGCACCATGTTGTAACAGGTCCATGGCCAAGGCGCATGTTTCGCACCATTCGGACTTTGGCCTTTAGAAAATTTCTGCTATAAGTGCTGAAATAGTTTGTTTTTTTCAATCTTATGATCCGCTTTGAGGGCACGAACCCTTTTTTGGGCTAGATATTTTGTCAGTGGCGTACCTGGTCATGTGGATGTGTAATTTTCCAGATCGGAAAATTAGAAGTCCTACTCATCTCAATTCTCGATACCTTTCCAACACCTATGAAAATTACTCAAACGGAGCTTTTTTCTCCCGACTCACGCTTATAGTCTTGGTCAATACCATCAATAGGGTGAGTTTTGTCTTTTGCTCGCTTCACCGATTCTGCCCTAATGTGAGCCTAGCACCATGTTGTAACAGGTCCATGGCTACAAGCGATATTGCAGCAGCACTATCTTGATAGTTGGCCCAGAAAATTTCGGGCTATAAGTGCTAAATAGTTTGTTTTTCAATCTTATGATCCGCTTTTGAGGGCACGAACCACTTTTTTGGGCTAGATATTTTCAAAGGTGCATGCACGGTGTATGTGGATGTAGTATTCTTCCAGATCAAAATTAGAAGTCCTATCATCTCAATTCTCCGATACCTTTCCAACACCTATGAAAATTACTCAAACGAGCTTTTTCTCACTCACGCTTATAGTCTCGGCCAATACCATCAATAGGGTGAGTTTTGTCTTTTTCTCCTATTCACCGATTCTGCCCTAATGTGAGCTTCTAGCACCATGTTGTAACAGGTCCATGGCCAGGGCGCATGTTTCGCAAGACTCATTCCGGAGGTGGGCCATTTAAAAGTTCAAGCTATAAGTGCTAAATAGTTTGTTTTTTCAATCTTGCATCCGCTTTTAGGGCACGAACCGCTTTTTTGGTAGTAGATATTTTAGTGCGCATGCACGTGGTGTATGTGGATGTGTAAATTCTTCCGTGATCGAACAGTTAGAAGTCCTACCATCTCAATTCTCCGATACCTTTTCCAACACCTATGAAAATTACTCAAACGGAGCTTTTTCTGACTCACGCTTATAGTCTCTCGTCAATACCATCAATAGGTGAGTTTTGTCTTCTTCTGCTCAATCGATTCTACCCTAATGTGAGCCTAGCAATCATGTTGTAACAGGTCCATGGCCAAGGCGATGTTTCTGCAGCAGTCTATTCTAGGATCAATGGCCTGTAAAATTCTGAGCTATAAGTGCTAAATAGTTTGTTTTTTCAATCTTGCGATCCGCTTTTGAGGGCACGAACCGCCTTTTTGGCTAGATTTTTTCAGAAAAGCCTATGCAGTGGAGCTATGATGTACTATTGTTCCAGATCGAAAATTAGAAGTCCTACCATCTCAATTCCGATACCTTTCCAACACCTATGAAAATTACTCAAATGGCAGCTTTTTTTCCGACTCACGCTTATAGTCTTGGTCAATACCATCAATAGGGTGAGTTTTTGTTTCTCTCTGCTCACCGATTCTGCCCTAATGTGAGCCTCCAGCACCATGTTGTAACAGGTCCATGGCCAAGGCGCATATTTCAGCAGCACTATCTGGATAGGTTGGCTCAGAAAATTTCTGAGCTATAAGTGTAAATAGTTTGTTTTTTCAATCTTACATCCGATTTGAGGGCACGAACCACTTTTTTGGGCTATTTTCAAATGCATGCACGTGTATGTGGATGTGTATTCTTCCAGATCGAAAGTTAGAAGTCCTACCATCTCAATTCTCCGATACCTTTCCAACACCTATGAAAATTACTTTTAAATGGAGCTTTTGCTCACTCACGCTTATAGTCTCGGTCAATACCATCAATAGGGTGAGTTTTGTCTTTTATCTATTCACCGATTCTGCCCTAATGTGAGCCTAGCACCATGTTGTAACAGGTCCATGGCCAGGGCGCATGTTTCAAGCAGACTATCTGACTAGGTTAGCCCGTGAAAAGTTCGCTATAAGTGCTAAATAGTTTGTTTTTCAATCTTACATCCGCTTTTTGAGGGCACGAACCACTTTTTTGGGCTAGATATTTGTAGTGCGCATGCAATGGTATGTGGATGTGTACATTCTTCCAGATCGAAAGTTAGAAGTCCTACCATCTCAATTCTCCGATACCTTTCCAACACCTATG
Source organism: Aegilops speltoides (assembly GCA_021437245.1). Lineage (NCBI taxonomy): Eukaryota > Viridiplantae > Streptophyta > Magnoliopsida > Poales > Poaceae > Aegilops > Aegilops speltoides. The sequence continues at coordinate 85,326 of JAHHZJ010002982.1, read as the reverse complement.
AAAATTACTCAAACGGAGCTTTTTCTGACTCACGCTTATAGTCTCCGCCAATACCATCAATAGGGTGAGTTTTGTCTTTTCTCTGCTCACCGATTCTGCCCCTAATGTGAGCCTAGCACCATGTTGTAACAGGTCCATGGCCAAGGCGCATGTTTCGCAGACTATTCGGATCACTGGCCTAGAAAATTTTAGCTATAAGCTAAAATAGTTTGTTTTTTCAATCTTATGATCCGCTTTTGAGGGCAACGAACCGCTTTTTTGGGCTAGATATTTTCATGCTAGTATCATGCACGCAGATCGAAAATCAGAAGTCCTATGTAAATTCGATTTTCCAACACCTATGATCGGAAATTAGAAGTCCTAATACCATCTCATTCTTTTCCGATACCGATTTTCCAACACCTATGAAAATTATGTCAAGGCGCATATTTCGGTGCTTTTTAGTCGACTCACGCTTATAGTCTCGGTCAATACCATCAATAGGTGAGTTTTGTGCATTTGTCTGGATGCTCACCAATTTCTTAGAAGTCCTACCATGTGAGCCTAGCACCATGTTGTAACAGGTCCATGCTTATAGTCCAAGGCGCATAGGTTTTTGTCAGACCATTCTTGCCCTAACGCATTGCGTAGGGAAAATTTACTAGAGCTATAAGTGCTATAAATAGTTTGTTTTTTCAATCTTATGATCCGCTTTTAGGGCACGTAACCGCTTTTGGGCTAGATATTTCAAGTGCGCCATGCACGTGTGTATGTGGATGTGTAAATTCTTCCAGATCGAAAGTTAGAAGTCCTACCATCTCAATTCTCCGATACCTTTCCAACACCTATGAAAATTACTCAAACGGAGCTTTTCTCGACTCACGCTTATAGTCTCCGTCAATACCATCAATAGGGTGAGTTTTGTTTTTCTCCTGCTCACCGATTCTGCCCTAATGTGAGCCTAGCACCATGTTGTAACAGGTCCATGGCGTATATGCGATGTTTTCGGCAGACTATCTTCGATCTGGCTTGGTCAGAAAAATTTTGCTTATAAGTGCTAAATAGTTTGTTTTTTCAATCTTATGATCCGCTTTAGGGCACGAACCGCTTTTTGGGCTAGATATTTTCAGTGGCTACAATGCATGGGTATGGATGTAAATTCTTCCAGATCGAAAAGTTAGAAGTCCTACCATCTCATTCCGATACCTTCCAACACCTATGAAAATTACTCAAACGGAGCTTTTTCTCGACTCACGCTTATAGTCTCTCGCCAATACCATCAATAGGTGAGTTTTGTCTTTTCTCCTGCTCACCGATTCTGCCCTAATGAGAGCCTAGCACCATGTTGTAACAGGTCCATGGCTGGGCCATATTTCTCGCCAGACTATCTTGGACTAGGTTGGCTTAAAATTTCGAGTTACAGCTAAATAAATAGTTTGTTTTTCAATCTTATGCATCCATTTTTAGGGCACGAACCGCCTTTTTTGGGCTAGATATTTGAAAAGCCTGGCACGTGTATGTGGATGTGTAATCTTTCCGATCGAAAAGTTAGAAGTCCTACCATCTCAATTCTCCGATACCTTTCCAACACCTATGAAAATTACTCAAACGGAGCTTTTTCTGACTCACGCTTATAGTCCGGTCAATACCATCAATAGGTGAGTTTTGTCTTTTCTCATTCACCGATTCTGCCCTAATGTGTTTCCTAGCACCATGTTGTAACAGGTCCATGGCCAGCATGATGTTTCTGCAGACTATTCGACTAGTTGGCCTGAAAAGTTCGAAGCTTATGCTGCATGTAAGGTTTGTTTTTTCAATCTTATGATCCGCTTTTAGGGCACGAACCACTTTTTTGGGCTAGATATTTTCAAGGTATGCACGCAGGGTATGTGGATGTGTACATTCTTCCAGATCAGAAAGAAGTCCTACCATCTCACCTCTTCGATACCTTTCCAACACCTATGAAAATTACTTCAAACGGAGCTTTTTTCTAACTACGCTATAGTCTCTGCCAATACCATCAATAGGGTGAGTTTTTATTCTCCTGCTCACACGAATTCTTTCCTAATGTGAGCCTAAAGCATCATGTTGTAACAGGTCCATGGCCATGCATGTTTCTCGTTGACATCATTCGGATCAGGTTGGCCTAGAAAATTTTGAGCTATAAGTAAATAGTTTGTTTTTTCAATCTTGCGATCCGCTTTAGGGCAACGATCCGCTTTTGCTATGGACTAATTTTTTTTGGCCAGATATGGGCACGCACGTTTATGTGGATGTGTAAATTCTTCCAGATCGAAATTAGTTAGTCCTATCATCTCAATTCTCCGATACCTTTCCAACACCTATGAAAATTACTCAAACGGAGCTTTTTCCGACTCACGCTTATAGGTCTCTATCAATACCATCAATTAGGGTGAGTTTTGTCTTTTCTCTGCTCACCATTCTTCCCTAATGTGAGCCTAGCACCATGTTGTAACAGGTCCATGGCCAAGGCTTATATTTCAGCAGACCATTCGGATAGGTTGGGCCTAGAAAATTTTGAGCTATAAGTGGAAATAGTTTGTTTTTCTTAATCTCACATCCGATTTATAGGGCACGGACCACTTTTTTTGGCTAGATATTTTGTATGCAAGTATGCACGGATGTAAATTCTTCCGATCCAAAAGTTAGAAGTCCTACCATCTCAATTCTCCGATACCTTTCCAACACCTATGAAAATTACTCAAACGGAGCTTTTCACGCTTATAGTCTCGGTCAATACCATAATTAGGGTGAGTTCATTCTTTCTCTATTCACCGATTCTGCCCTAATGTGAGCCTAGCACCATGTTGTAACAGGTCCATGCCTAGCGCGATGTTTCTGCAGACTATCTTGATTCAGGCTGGCCGGTGAAAAGTTCAGGGCTTGCTATATGCTGTAAATAGTTTGTTTTTTCAATCTTACATCCGCTTTTTGAGGGCACGAACCGCCCTTTTTTGGGCTAGATATTGGTAGTGCTCATGCACGTGGGTATGTGGATGTGTACATTCTTCCCAGATCGGAAGTTGAAGTCCTACCATCTCAATTCCGATACCTTTCCAACACCTATGAAAATTACTCAAACGGAGCTTTTTCTGACTCACGCTTATAGTCTCCGCCAATACCATCAATAGGTGAGTTTTGTCTTTCTCTCTCACCAATTCTGCCCTAATGTGAGCCTAGCATCATGTTGTAACAGGTCCATGGCGATAATTCTCGCAGACTATTCGGATCTGAAGGGTTTTAAAAATTTTCGAAGCTATAAGTGCGAAATAGTTTGTTTTTTTCAATCTTATGATCCGTTTTTTAGGGCACCAACCATGGCTTTTTTGGCTAGATATTTTGCAAAGCTGCCCACGTGTATGTGGATGTGTAAATTTTCCGATCGGATATTAGAAGTCCTATCATCTCAATTCTTCCGATACCTTTCCAACACCTGAAAATTACTCAAACGGAAGCTTTTTTCCTGACTCACGCTTATAGTCTCGGCCAATACCATCAATAGGGTGAGTTTTGTCTTTTTCTGTTCACCGATTCTCCCTAATGTGAGCCTAGTAAACATGTTGTAACAGGTCCATGGCTTATGATATTTCGCAGAGCCATCTGATAGGTTATTTGTGAAAATTTTCGTTATAAGTGTAAATAGTTTGTTTTTCAATCTTATGATCCGCATTTTAGGCACGACTCACTTTTTGGGCTAGATATTTTCATGCATGATGCACGTGTATATGGGATGTAAATTATTCCAGATCGAAAAGTTAGAAGTCCTACCATCTCAATTCTCCGATACCTTTCAACACCTATGAAAATTACTCAAACGGAGCTTTTTCTCTGCCTCACGCTTATAGTCTCGGTCAATACCATCAATAGGTGAGTTTTGTCTTTATCTATTCACCGATTTTGCCCTAATGTGAGCCTAGCACCATGTTGTAACAGGTCCATGGCCAAAATATGTTTCGTTGCATTCATTCGATCAGTTGGCCCAGAAAATTTCGGGCTATAAGTAAATAGTTTGTTTTTTCAATCATGTATCCGCTTTTGAGGGCACGAACCGCCTTTTTTGGGCTAGATATTTGTAGTGCTCATGCACGTGGTTATGTGGATGTGAACATTCTCCAGATCGAAAGTTAGAAGTCCTACCATCTCAATTCTCCGATACCTTCCCAACACCTATGAAAATTACTCAAACGGAGCTTTTTCTCGATCACGCTTATAGTCTCCGCCAATACCATCAATAGGTGAGTTTTGTCTTTGCTCTGTTCACCGATTCTGCCCTAATATGAGCCTAGCACCATGTTGTAACAGGTCCATGGCTAAGGCGCATGTTTCTCAAGACTATTCGGATAGGTTGGTTTGAAAAATTTTGAGCTATAAGTGCAAATAGTTTGTTTTTTTCAATCTTATGATCCGCTTTTAGGGCACGGACCGCTTTTTTGGGCTGGATTTCTTCACGTACGCGGTATGTGGATGTGGATGTAAATTCTTCCAGATCAGAAAATTAGAAGTCCTATCATCTCAATTCTTCGATACCTTTCCAACACCTATGAAAATTACTCAAACGGAGCTTTTTCATTTCACGCTTATAGTCTCGGCCAATACCATCAATAGGTGAGTTTTGTCTTTATCTATTCACCGATTCTGCCCTAATGTGAGCCTAGCACCATGTTGTAACAGGTCCATGGCCAGGGCGCATGTTTCTCGCAGACTATTCTGATCAGTTGGCCCAGTAAAAGTTCAAGCTATATGCTAAATAGTTTGTTTTTTTCAATCTTATGATCCGCTTTTGAGGGCACGAACCGCTTTTTTTGGGCTAGATATTTGAAGTGTTATGCACATGGTTATGTGGATGTGTACATTCTTCCAGATCGGAAAGTTAGAAGTCCTACCATCTCAATTCTCCGATACCTTTCCAACACCTATGAAAATTACTCAAACGGAGCTTTTTCTCGACTCACGCTTATAGTCTCCGCCAATACCATCAATAGGGTGAGTTTTGTCTTTCTCCTGCTCACCAATTCTGCCCTAATGTGAGCCTAGCATCATGTTGTAACAGGTCCATGGCCATGGCGTATGTTTCGCAGCACTATTTGACTACTTGGCCATTCTAAAAAATTTCGAGCTATAAGTGCTAAATAGTTTGTTTTTTCAATCTTATGATCCGCTTTTAGGGCACGAACCGCTGCTTTTTGGGCTAGATATTTTGCATAGCCACGTGTATGTGGATGTAAATTTTTCCAGATCGATATTAGAAGTCCTATCATCTCAATTCTCCGATACTTTCCAACACCTATGAAAATTACTCAAATGGTGCTTTTTCCTCACTCACGCTTATAGTCTCGGTCAATACCATCAATAGGGTGAGTTTTGTCTTTTCTCTGCTCACCGATTCTCCCTAATGTGAGCCTAGCACCATGTTGTAACAGGTCCATGGCTATATGCGATATTTCAGACTATCTGATAGGTTGGTTTAGAAAATTTCGAGCTATAAGTGCTAAATAGTTTGTTTTTCAATCTTGTATCCGATTTTGAGGGCACGAACTTTTTTTTGGGCTAGATTTTTCAAAGGCGCATGCTGCAGTGTATGTGGATGTGTAAATTCTTCCAGATCGGAAAATTAGAAGTCCTATCATCTCAATTCTCCGATACCTTTCCAACACCTATGAAAATTACTCAAACGGAGCTTTTTCTCGCTCACGCTTATAGTCTCGGTCAATCACCATCAATAGGGTGAGTTTTATCTTTATCTATTCACCGATTCTGCCCTAATGTGAGCCTAGCACCATGTTGTAACAGGTCCATGGTAGGGCGCATGTTTCTGCAGCACCATCTCGATCTAGTTGGCCGTAAAAGTTCAAGCTATAAGTGCTAAATAGTTTGTTTTTTCAATCTTATGATCCGCTTTTGAGGGCACGAACCGCCTTTTTGGGCTAGATATTTGCAAAGCTCATGCATGTTGGTATGTGGATGTACATTCTTCCAGATCGGAAAGTTAGAAGTCCTACCATCTCAATTCTCCGATACCTTTCCAACACCTATGAAAATTACTCAAACGGAGCTTTTCTCGACTCACGCTTATAGTCTCTCGTCAATACCATCAATAGGGTGAGTTTTGTCTTTGCTCTGCTCACCGATTCTGCCCTAATATGAGCCTAGCACCATGTTGTAACAGGTCCATGGCTAAGGCGCATGTTTCGCAGCACTATCTGGATAGGTTGGATGCTCAGAAAATTTCGAGCTATAAGTGCTAAATAGTTTGTTTTTTCAATCTCGCGATCCGCTTTAGGGCACGACCGCCTTTTTGGGCTAGATTTTCAAGGCGCATGTGTATGTGTGTATGTGGATGTAAATTCTTCCAGATCGAAATTTAGAAGTCCTATCATCTCAATTCTCCGATACCTTTCCAACACCTATGAAAATTAATCAAACGGAGCTTTTTCCATTTCACGCTTATAGTCTCGGGTCAATACCATCAATAGGGTGAGTTTTGTCTTTATCTATTCACCGATTCTGGCCTAATGTGAGCCTAGCACCATGTTGTAACAGGTCCATGGCTGTAGGCGCATGTTTCTCGCAGACTATTCTGGACTCAGCTTGGCCCGTAAAAGTTCAAGCTATAAGTGCTAAATAGTTTGTTTTTTCAATCTTACATCCGTTTTGAGGCACGAACCGCCTTTTTGGGCTAGATATTTAGAGGCTCATGCACATGGTATGTGGTTGTGTACATTCTTCCGATCGGAAAGTTAGAAGTCCTACCATCTCAATTCTCCGATACCTTTCCAACACCTATGAAAATTACTCAAACGGAGCTTTTTCCGACTCACGCTTATAGTCTCCTCAATACCATCAATAGGGTGAGTTTTGTCTTTTCTCCGCTCACCAATTCTGCCCTAATGTGAGCCTAGCATCATGTTGTAACAGGTCCATGGCCAAGGCGATGTTCGCAGCACTATTTGGATTAGTTGGCCTGTAAAAATTTCGAGCTATAAGTGCTAAATAGTTTGTTTTTTCAATCTTGCATCCGCTTTTAGGGCACAACCGCTTTTTTGGGCTAGATATTTTCGCAAAGGCCACACGTGTGTATGTGGATGTGTAAATTCTTCCATCGGAAAATTAGAAGTCCTATCATCTCAATTCTCCGATACCTTCCAACACCTATGAAAATTACTCAAACGGAGCTTTTTCGCTTTCACGCTTATAGTCTCGGCCAACCATTCATCAATAGGGTGAGTTTTATCTTTTATCTATTCACCGATTCTGCCCAATGTGAGCCAGCACCATGTTGTAACAGGTCCATGGCAGGCTGCATGTTTCTCGCAGTATCATTATCTGGATCAGCCAGCCTGCAAAAAGTTCAAGCTTATAAGTGCTAAATAGTTTGTTTTTTCAATCTTACATCCGCTTTTGAGGGCACGAACCGCTTTTTTGGCTAGATATTTGCAAAGGTTCATGCATGTTGGTATGTGGATGTGTACATTCTTCCAGATCGGAAAGTTAGAAGTCCTACCATCTCAATTCTCCGATACCTTTCCAACACCTATGAAAATTACTCAAACGGAGCTTTTTCTCCGACTCACGCTTATAGTCTCCGCCAATACCATCAATAGGGTGAGTTTTGTCTTTTCTCTGCTCACCAATTCTGCCCTAATGTGAGCCTAGCATCATGTTGTAACAGGTCCATGGCCAAGGCGCATGTTTCTCAGCACTATTCGGATGGCCATTGTTTCAGTAAAATTTTCGAGCTATAAGTGCTAAATAGTTTGTTTTTTCAATCTTATGATCCGCTTTTTAGGGCACGAACCGCTTTTTTGGCTAGATATTTTTGCGCGCACCACGTGTATGTGGATGTGTAAATTTTTCCAGATCGGAAATTAGAAGTCCTATCATCTCAATTCTTCGATACCTTTCCAACACCTATGAAAATTACTCAAACGGTGCTTTTTTTCACTCACGCTTATAGTCTCGGTCAATACCATCAATAGGGTGAGTTTTGTCTTTTCTCTGCTCACCGATTCTCCCTAATGTGAGCCTAGCACCATGTTGTAACAGGTCCATGGCTACAAGATATTTCAGCAGGCCATTCGATAGGTTGGTCCAGAAAATTTTGAGCTATAAGTGCGAAATAGTTTGTTTTTCAATTTATGCGATCCGATTTTTAGGGCACGACCGCTTTTTTGGGCTAGATATTTTCAGGCGCATGCACGTGTATGTGGATGTAAATTCTTCCAGATCAAGAGTTAGAAGTCCTACCATCTCAATTCTTCGATACCTTTCCAACACCTATGAAAATTACTCAAATGGAGCTTTTTCTTCATCACGCTTATAGTCTCGGTCAATACCATCAATAGGTGAGTTTTGTCTTTATCTATTCACTGATTCTGCCCTAATGTGAGCCTTAGCACCATGTTGTAACAGGTCCATGGCCAGGGCGCATGTTTCAGCAGACCATCTCGGATCAGTTGGCCCAAAAAAGTTCAAGCTATAAGTGCTAAATAGTTTGTTTTTTCAATCTTATGATCCGATTTTGAGGGCACGAACCGCTTTTTTGGGCTAGATATTTTCAGCATGCATGCACATGTGTATGTGGATGTGTAAATTCTTCCGATCGAAAGTTAGAAGTCCTACCATCTCAATTCTCCGATACCTTTCCAACACCTATGAAAATTACTCAAACGGAGCTTTTTCTCTTCACGCTTATAGTCTCGGCCAATACCATCAATAGGTGAGTTTTGTCTTTTATCTATTCACCGATTCTGCCCTAATGTGAGCCTAGCACCATGTTGTAACAGGTCCATGGCCAGGGCGCATGTTTCGCAGACTATTCGGATCAGCTGGCCTGTAAAATTTCGGCTATAAGTGCGTAAATAGTTTGTTTTTTCAATCTTACATCCGCTTTTTGAGGGCACGAACCGCTTTTTTGGGCTAGATATTTGTAGTGCCTATGCACGTGGTTATGTGGATCTGTACATTCTTCCAGATCGGAAAGTTAGAAGTCCTACCATCTCAATTCCTCCGATACCTTTCCAACACCTATGAAAATTACTCAAACGGAGCTTTTTCTCGACTCACGCTTATAGTCTCCGGCCAATACCATCAATAGGTGAGTTTTGTCTTTGCTCGCTCACCGATTCTCCCTAATATGAGCCTAGCACCATGTTGTAACAGGTCCATGGCCAAGGCGATATGTTTCGCGCATCATTCGATAGGTTGGCTTCAGAAAATTTTCGAGCTATAAGTGCGAAATAGTTTGTTTTTCAATCTCATGATCCGCTTTTAGGGCACGGACCGCTTTTTTGGGCTGGATTTTCAAAGGCGCTGCACACGTGTATGTGGATGTGTAAATTCTTCCAGATCAGAAAATTAGAAGTCCTATCATCTCAATTCTCCGATACCTTTCCAACACCTATGAAAATTAATCAAACGGAGCTTTTTCTGCCTCACGTTTATAGTCTCGGTCAATACCATCAATAGGGTGAGTTTTGTCTTTTATCTATTCACTGATTCTGCCCTAATGTGAGCCTAGCACCATGTTGTAACAGGTCCATGGCCAGGGCGCATGTTTCTCGCAGACCATCTTCGGACTGTTGGCCCAGAAAAGTTCAAGCTATAAGTGCGAAATAGTTTGTTTTTTCAATCTTGCGATCCGTTTTTGAGGGCACGAACCGCCTTTTTTGGGCTAGATATTTGTAGTGCTCATGCACATGGTTATGTGGTTGTGTACATTCTTCCAGATCGGAAAGTTAGAAGTCCTACCATCTCAATTCTCCGATACCTTTCCAACACCTATGAAAATTACTCAAACGGAGCTTTTTCTGACTCACGTTTATAGTCTCTGTCAATACCATCAATAGGGTGAGTTTTGTCTTTTCTCTGTTCACCAATTCTGCCCTAATGTGAGCCTAGCATCATGTTGTAACAGGTCCATGGCCAAGGCGCATGTTTCGCAAGCACTATTCGGATCATTTGGCCTGCAGAAAATTTCGAGCTATAAGTGGAAATAGTTTGTTTTTTCAATCTTATGATCCGCTTTTAGGGCACGAACCGCTTTTTTGGGCTAGATATTTTCGTGCCAAGGCACGTGTATGTGGATGTGTAAATTTTTCCAGATCGGATATTAGAAGTCCTATCATCTCAATTCTCCGATACCTTTCCAACACCTATGAAAATTACTCAAATGGTGCTTTTTCCTCGACTCACGCTTATAGTCTCGGTCAATACCATCAATAGGGTGAGTTTTGTCTTTTCTCTGCTCACCGATTCTCCCTAATGTGAGCCTAGCACCATGTTGTAACAGGTCCATGGCCAAGGCATGATATTTCAAGAAGCTATCTCTGATAGGTTGGTTTAGAAAATTTCGAGCTATAAGTGCAAATAGTTTGTTTTTTCAATCTTGCGATCCGATTTTGAGGGCACGGACCGCCTTTTTTGGGCTGGATTTCTTCAGTGTGCATGCACGTGTGTATGTGGTTGTGTAAATTCTTCCAGATTGGAAAATTAGAAGTCCTATCATCTCAATTCTCCGATACCTTTCCAACACCTATGAAAATTACTCAAACGGAGCTTTTTCTGCCTCACGTTTATAGTCTCGGTTAGTACCATCAATAGGGTGAGTTTTATCTTTTATCTATTCACTGATTCTGCCCTAACGTGAGCCTAGCACCATGTTGTAACAGGTCCATGGCAGGGCGATGTTTCTCAGCACTATTCGGATCACTTGGCCCAAAAGTTCAAGCTATAAGTGCTAAATAGTTTGTTTTTTCAATCTTATGATCCGCTTTTGAGGGCACGAACCGCTTTTTTGGCTAGATATTTGTAGTGCATGCATGGTTATGTGGTTGTGTAAATTCTTCCAGATCGGAAAGTTAGAAGTCCTACCATCTCAATTCTCCGATACCTTTCCAACACCTATGAAAATTACTCAAACGGAGCTTTTTCCCGACTCACGCTTATAGTCTCTCACAATACCATCAATAGGGTGAGTCTTTGTCTTTTTCTGCTCACCAATTCTGCCCTAATGTGAGCCTAGCATCATGTTGTAACAGGTCCATGGCCAAGGCGCATGTTTCTCAGCACTATTCGGATCGGGCTGGGTTCTAAAAATTTCAGCTATAAGTGCTAAATAGTTTGTTTTTTCAATCTTATATCCGCTTTTAGGGCACGAACCGCTTTTTGGCTAGATATTTTCATGCATGCCCACGGTGTATGTGGATGTAAATTTTTCCAGATCGGAAATTAGAAGTCCTATCATCTCAATTCTCCGATACCTTTCCAACACCTATGAAAATTACTCAAACGGTGCTTTTTTTCACTCACGCTTATAGTCTCGGCCAATACCATCAATAGGGTGAGTTTTGTCTTTTCTCCGCTCACCGATTCTCCCTAATGTGAGCCTAGCACCATGTTGTAACAGGTCCATGGCCAAGGCGATATTTCTCGCAGCTATCTCGGATAGGTTGGCCTAGAAAATTTCGAGCTATAAGTGCTAAATAGTTTGTTTTTTCAATCTTGCGATCCGATTTTGAGGGCACGACCGCTTTTTTGGGCTAGATATTTTCAAAGCATGCACGCAGTATGTGGATGTGTAAACTCTTCCAGATCAAAAGTTAGAAGTCCTACCATTTCAATTCTCCGATACGCTTCCAACACCTATGAAAATTACTCAAACGGAGCTTTTTCTCGCCTCACGCTTATAGTCTCGGTCAATACCATCAATAGGGTGAGTTTTGTCTTTATCTATTCAATGATTCTGCCCTAATGTGAGCCTAGCACCATGTTGTAACAGGTCCATGGCCAAGGCGCATGTTTCGCACTATCTGGATCAGTTGGCCGTGAAAAGTTCAAGCTATAGTGCTAAATAGTTTGTTTTTTCAATCTTATGATCCGATTTTGAGGGCACGAACCGCTTTTTTGGGCTAGATATTTTCAGTGCATGCACGTGTATGTGGATGTGTAAATTCTTCTAGATCGAAAAGTTAGAAGTCCTACCATCTCAATTCTCCGATACCTTTCCAACACCTATGAAAATTACTCAAACGGAGCTTTTTCTCGACTCACGCTTATAGTCTCCGTCAATACCATCAATAGGGTGAGTTTTGTCTTTGCTGCTCACCGATTCTGCCCTAATATGAGCCTAGCACCATGTTGTAACAGGTCCATGGCCAAGGCGCATGTTTTCGTAGACTATCTCGGATAGGTTGGCCTAGAAAATTTCGAGCTATTAGTGCTAAATAGTTTGTTTTTTCAATCTTATGCGATCCGCTTTTAGGGCACGCACCGCCTTTTGGGCTAGATTTTTCAAAGCGCTGCACGTGTGTATGTGGATGTGTAAATTCTTCCAGATCGAAAATTAGAAGTCCTATCATCTCAATTCTCCGATACCTTTCCAACACCTTTGAAAATTAATCAAACGGAGCTTTTTCCGCCTCACGCTTATAGTCTCGTCAATACCATCAATAGGGTGAGTTTTGTCTTTATCTATTCACCGATTCTGCCCTAATGTGAGCCTAGCACCATGTTGTAACAGGTCCATGGCCAGGCGCATGTTTCTCGCAGACTATTCGGATCAGTTGGCCCGTAAAAGTTCAAGCTATAAGTGCGAAATAGTTTGTTTTTTCAATCTTATGATCCGCTTTTGAGGGCACGAACCGCCTTTTTGGGCTAGATATTTGTAGTGCATGCACATGGTTATGTGGTTATGTACATTCTTCCAGATCGGTTAGAAGTCCTACCATCTCAATTCTCCGATACCTTTTCAACACCTATGAAAATTACTCAAACGGAGCTTTTTCTCGACTCACGCTTATAGTCTCGGCCAATACCATCAATAGGTGAGTTTTGTCTTTTCTCTGCTCACCAATTCTGCCCTAATGTGAGCCTAGCATCATGTTGTAACAGGTCCATGGCCAAGGCGCATGTTTCTAGCACTATTCTGATCAGTTACCTGCAAAAATTTCGAGCTATAAGTGCTAAATAGTTTGTTTTTTCAATCTTATGATCCGCTTTTAGGGCACGAACCGCTTTTTTGGGCTAGATATTTTCGTGCACGCACGTGTATGTGGATGTGTTAATTTTCCAGATCGGATATTAGAAGTCCTATCATCTCAATTCTCCGATACCTTTCCAACACCTATGAAAATTACTCAAACGGTGCTTTTTTCTGACTCACGTTCATAGTCTCGGTCAATACCATCAATAGGGTGAGTTTTGTCTTTTCTCTGCTCACCGATTCTCCCTAATGTGAGCCTAGCACCATGTTGTAACAGGTCCATGGCTAAGGCGCAGATATTTCGCAGGCCATCTCGATAGGTTGGCCTAGAAAATTTTGAGCTATAAGTGCTAAATAGTTTGTTTTTTCAATCTTATGATCCGATTTTGAGGGCACGACCACCTTTTTGGCTAGATATTTTCAGGCGCATGCACGTGTATGTGGATGTAAATTCAGATCCCAGATAAAGTTAGAAGTCCTACCATCTCAATTCTCCGATACTTATCCAACACCTATGAAAATTACTCAAACGGAGCTTTTTCCTACTCACGCTTATAGTCTCGTCAATACCATCAATAGGGTGAGTTTTGTCTTTATCTATTCACCGATTCTGCCCTTAATGTGAGCCTAGCACCATGTTGTAACAGGTCCATGGCTAGGCGCATGTTTCAGCAGCACCATCTCGGATCAGTTGGCCTGTAAAAGTTCAAGCTATAAGTGCGAAATAGTTTGTTTTTTCAATTCTTGCGATCCGCTTTTGAGGGCAATGAACCGCCTTTTTTGGGCTAGATATTTGTAGTGCCATGCACGTGGTATGTGGATGCGTAAATTCTTCCAGATCGGAAATTTAGAAGTCCTACCATCTCAATTCTCCGATACCTTTTCCAACACCTATGAAAATTACTCAAACGGAGCTTTTTCTCACTCACGCTTATAGTCTCCGCCAATACCATCAATAGGGTGAGTTTTGTCTTTGCTTTGTTCACCGATTCTGCCCTAATATGAGCCTATCATCATGTTGTAACAGGTCCATGGCCAAGGCGCATGTTTCTGGCACTATCGGATCTTTGCCTTAAAATTAGCTATAAGTGTGAAATAGTTTGTTTTTTCAATCTTGCATCCGCTTTTAGGGCACGAACCGCCTTTTTTGGGCTGGATTTTCAGCAGCGCACGTAGTGTATGTGGATGTAAATTCTTCCAGATCGAAAATTAGAAGTCCTATCATCTCAATTCTCCGATACTTTCCAACACCTATGAAAATTACTCAAACGGAGCTTTTTCGCTTCACGCTTATAGTCTCTGGTCAATACCATCAATAGGGTGAGTTTTATCTTTTATCTATTCACCGATTCTGCCCTAAAGTGAGCCTAGCACCATGTTGTAACAGGTCCATGGCCAGGGCGCATGTTTCGCAGACTCATTAGGATTAGTCCCGTAAAAGCTCAAGCTATAAGTGCTAAATAGTTTGTTTTTTCAATCTTATGCATCCGCTTTTGAGGGCACGAACCGCCTTTTTGGGCTAGATATTTGTAGTGCTCATGCACGGTTATGTGGATGTGTACATTCTTCCAGATCGAAAAGTTAGAAGTCCTACCATCTCAATTCTCCGATACCTTTCCAACACCTATGAAAATTACTCAAACGGAGCTTTTTCTGACTCACGTTTATAGTCTCCGTCAATACCATCAATAGGGTGAGTTTTGTCTTTGCTCTGCTTCACCGATTCTTCCCTAATATGAGCCTAGCATCATGTTGTAACAGGTCCATGGCCAAGGCGCATGTTTCTCGCAGCCATCTCGGATCTCATTGTAAAATTTCGAGCTATAAGTGCTAAATAGTTTGTTTTTTTCAATCTTATGATCCGCTTTGAGGGCACGAACCGCTTTTTTGGGCTAGATTTTTCAGTGTGCACGGTGTATGTGGATGTAAATTCTTCCAGATCGGCAAATTAGAAGTCCTATCATCTCAATTCTCCGATACCTTTCCAACACCTATGAAAATTACTCAAATGGTGCTTTTTCTCGACTCACGCTTATAGTCTCGTCAATACCATCAATAGGGTGAGTTTTGTCTTTTCTCTCGCTCACCGATTCTGCCCTAATGTGAGCCTAGCACCATGTTGTAACAGGTCCATGGGCAAGATATTTCGCAGACCATCTTGATAGGCTGGCCTAGAAAATTTCGAGCTATAAGTGCAAAATAGTTTGTTTTTTCAATCTTACATCCGATTTTGAGGGCACGAACCGCTTTTTTGGGCTAGATATTTTCAGCAAGATGCACGTGTATGTGGATGTGTAAATTCTTCCAGATCGAAAAGTTAGAAGTCCTACCATCTCAATTCTCCGATACCTTTCCAACACCTATGAAAATTACTCAAACGGAGCTTTTTCTCACGCTTATAGTCTCGGCCAATACCATCAATAGGGTGAGTTTTGTCTTTTATCTATTCACTTATTCTGCCCTAATGTGAGCCTAGCACCATGTTGTAACAGGTCCATGGCTCAGGGCGATATTTCACAGCACTATCTCGAATCAGTGCCTGTAAAAGTTCAAGCTATAAGTGCGTAAATAGTTTGTTTTTCAATCTTATGATCCGTTTTTGAGGGCACGAACCGCCTTTTTTGGGCTAGATATTTGTAGTGCTCATGCACGTGGTTATGTGGATGTGTACATTCTTCCAGATCGGAAATTTAGAAGTCCTACCATCTCAATTCTCCGATACCTTTCCAACACCTATGAACATTACTCAAACGGAGCTTTTTCTGACTCGCGTTTATAGTCTCCGTCAATACCATGAATAGGGTGAGTTTTGTCTTTGCTCTGTTCACCGATTCTGCCCTAATATGAGCCTAGCATCATGTTGTAACAGGTCCATGGCCAAGGCGCATGTTTCTGCAGCACTATCTGGATCAATTGGCTCAAAAATTTCGAGCTATAAGTGCGAAATAGTTTGTTTTTCAATCTTGCGATCCGCTTTTGAGGGCACGAACCGCCTTTTTTGGCTAGACTTTTCAGTAAGCGCACGTGTATGTGGATGTGTAAATTCTTCCATCGGAAAATTAGAAGTCCTATCATCTCAATTCTCCGATACCTTTCCAACACCTATGAAAATTACTCAAACGGTGCTTTTTTCTCGACTCACGCTTATAGTCTCGGCCAATACCATCAATAGGGTGAGTTTTGTCTTTTCTCTGCTCATCGATTCTGACCTAATGTGAGCCTAGCACCATGTTGTAACAGGTCCATGGCTAAGGCGATATTTCGCAGATATTCGGATAGGTTGGTTTCAGAAAATTTCGAGCTAAGTGCTAAATAGTTTGTTTTTTCAATCTTATGATCCGATTTTGAGGGCACGACCGCCTTTTTTGGCTAGATATTTTCAAAGCATGCATGCATGTGTATGTGCATCTGTAAATTCTTCCAGATCGAGAAGTTAGAAGTCCTACCATCTCAATTCTCCCATACCTTTCCAACACCTATGAAAATTACTCAAACGGAGCTTTTTCTCCCTCACGTTTATAGTCTCGGTCAATACCATCAATAGGGTGAGTTTTGTCTTTTATCTATTCATTGATTCTGCCCTAACGTGAGCCTAGCACCTTGTTGTAACAGGTCCATGGCCAGGGCGCATGTTTCTGCAGACCATTCGGATCAGTTGGCCCAGAAAAGTTCAAGCTATAAGTGCTAAATAGTTTGTTTTTTCAATCTTATGATCCGCTTTTGAGGGCACGAACCGCTTTTTTGGGCTAGATATTTGTAGTGCTCATGCACGTGGTTATGTGGATGTGTATATTCTTCCATCGGAAATTTAGAAGTCCTACCATCTCAATTCTCCGATACCTTTCCAACACCTATGAAAATTACTCAAACGGAGCTTTTTCTCGACTCACGCTTATAGTCTCCGCAATACCATCAATAGGGTGAGTTTTGTCTTTGCCTGCTCACCGATTCTGCCCTAATATGAGCCTAGCATCATGTTGTAACAGGTCCATGGCCAAGGCGCATGTTTCGCAGCATTATCTTGATCAGATTGGCCCGTAAAATTTTGAGCTATAAGTGCTAATAGTTTGTTTTTTCAATCTTGCATCCGCTTTTGTGGGCACGAACCGCTTTTTTGGGCTGGATTTTTCAGTGCAGCGCACGCACGTGTATGTGGATGTAAATTCTTCCAGATCGGAAAATTAGAAGTCCTATCATCTCAATTCTCCCATACCTTTCCAACACCTATGAAAATTACTCAAACGATGCTTTTTTCTCACTCACGCTTATAGTCTCTGTCAATACAATCAATAGGGTGAGTTTTGTCTTTCTCCGTTCACCGATTCTGCCCTAATGTGAGCCTAGCACCATGTTGTAACAGGTCCATGGCCAAGGCGATATTTCTCAGCACTATCTGGATAGGTCTTTCTAGAAAATTTCGAGCTATAAGTGCGTAAATAGTTTGTTTTTTCAATCTTGCGATCCGTTTTTGAGGGCACGGACCGCATTTTTTGGGCTAGATATTTTCAGTGCTCATGCACGTGTGTATGTGGATGTGTAAATTCTTCCAGATCGAAAAGATAGAAGCCTACCATCTCAATTCTCTGATACCTTTCCAACACCTATGAAAATTACTCAAACGGAGCTTTTTCTGCCTCACGTTTATAGTCTCGGTCAATATCATCAATAGGGTGAGTTTTTTCTTTTGTCTGTTCACTGATTCTACCCCAATGTGAGCCTAGCACCATGTTGTAACAGGTCCATGGCCAGTATGCATATTTCTGCACTATCTGAATCTACTTGGCCTGCAAAAGTTCAAGCTTAAGTGAGAAATAGTTTGTTTTTTCAATCTTATGATCCGCTTTTGAGGGCACGAACCGCTTTTTTGGGCTAGATATTTGTAGTGGTGCACGTGGTTATGTGGATGTGTACATTCTTCCAGATCGGAAATTTAGAAGTCCTACCATCTCAATTCTCCGATACCTTTCCAACACCTATGAACATTACTCAAACGGAGCTTTTTCTCACACTGCTTATAGTCTCCACAATACCATCAATAGGGTGAGTTTTGTCTTTGCTCTGCTCACCGATTCTGCCCTAATATGAGCCTAGCATCATGTTGTAACAGGTCCATGGCCAAGGCGCATGTTTCTGCTGCACCATTCGGATCAATTGGCCCAAAAATTTTGAGCTATAAGTAAATAGTTTGTGTTTTTTCAATCTTATGATCCGCTTTTGAGGGCACGAACCACTTTTTTGGGCTAGATTTTTCAGTGTGCGGCACGTGTATGTGGATGTGTAAATTCTTCCAGATCGGAAAATTAGAAGTCCTATCATCTCAATTCTCCGATACCTTTCCAACACCTATGAAAATTACTCAAACGGTGCTTTTTTCGACTCACGCTTATAGTCTCGGTCAATACCATCAATAGGGTGAGTTTTGTCTTTTCTCCGCTCATCGATTCTGACCTAATGTGAGCCTAGCACCATGTTGTAACAGGTCCATGGCCAAGGCGATATTTCAGCAGACTATCATTCGGATAGGTTGCCTTCAGAAAATTTCGAGCTATAAGTAAATAGTTTGTTTTTTCAATCTTATGATCCGATTTTGAGGGCGCGACCGCTTTTTTGGCTAGATATTTTCAGGCGCATGCACGTGTGTATGCATCAGTAATTCTTCCAGATCGAGAAGTTAGAAGTCCTACCATCTCAATTCTCCCATACCTTCCAACACCTATGAAAATTACTCAAACGGAGCTTTTTCGCCTCACGCTTATAGTCTCGGTCAATACCATCAATAGGGTGAGTTTTGTCTTTATCTATTCATTGATTCTGCCCTAACGTGAGCCTAGCACCTTGTTGTAACAGGTCCATGGCCAGTGCGCATGTTTTCGCAGACTATTCGGATCAGTTGGCCCTAAAAGTTCAAGCTATAAGTGCTAAATAGTTTGTTTTTTCAATCTTAATGATCCGCTTTTGAGGGCACGAACCGCTTTTTTGGCTAGATATTTGTAGTGCTCATGCACGTGGTTATGTGGATGTGTACATTCTTCCAGATCGAAATTTAGAAGTCCTACCATCTCAATTCTCCGATACTTTCCAACACCTATGAAAATTACTCAAACGGAGCTTTTTCCGCTTCACGCTTATAGTCTCGGTCAATACCATCAATAGGGTGAGTTTTGTCTTTATCTATTCACCGATTCTGCCCTAATGTGAGCCTAGCACCATGTTGTAACAGGTCCGTGGCATGAGGCGATGTTTCGCAGCACTATTCTGGATCAGGGGTATGCCCAGAAAATTTCAGCTATAAGTGCTAAATAGTTTGTTTTTTCAATCTTATGATCCGCTTTTGAGGGCACGAACCGCTTTTTTGGGCTAGATATTTGTAAAGCCTCATGCATGTGGTTATGTGGATGTGTACATTCTTCCAGATCGGAAAGTTAGAAGTCCTACCATCTCAATTCTCCGATACCTTTCCAACACCTATGAAAATTACTCAAACGGAGCTTTTTCTGACTCACGTTTATAGTCTCGCCAATACCATCAATAGGGTGAGTTTTGTCTTTGCTCTATTCACCGATTCTGCCCTAATATGAGCCTAGCATCATGTTGTACAGGTCCATGGCCAAGGCACATGTTTCGCAGACTATCTGGATCAGTTGGCCCAGTAAAATTTCGAGGTATAAGTGCTAAATAGTTTGTTTTTTCAATCTTACGATCCGCTTTTGAGGGCACGAACCGCCTTTTTTGGGTGATTTTTTCAGTGTGCGGCACGCAGTGTATGTGGATGTAAATTCTTCCAGATCAGAAAATTAGAAGTCCTATCATTTCAATTCTCCGATACCTTTCCAACACCTATGAAAATTACTCAAACGGTGCTTTTTTCTGACTCACGTTTATAGTCTCGGTCAATACCATCAATAGGGTGAGTTTTGTCTTTTCTATGTTCACCGATTCTGCCCTAATGTGAGCCTAGCACCATGTTGTAACAGGTCCATGGCCAAGGCGCATATTTCTGCAGACCATTCAGATAGGCTGGCCTAGAAAATTTCGAGCTATAAGTGCGAAATAGTTAGTTTTTTCAATATTGCGATCCGATTTTGAGGGCACGGACCACCTTTTTTGGGCTAGATTTTTCAAAGTATGCGCACGGTATGTGGATGTAAATTCTTCCAGATCGAAAATTAGAAGTCCTATAATCACAATTCTCTGATATATTTCCAACACCTATGAAAATTACTCAAACGGTGCTTTTTTCTGACTCACGTTTATAGTCTCGGTCAATACCATCAATCGGGTGAGTTTTGTCTTTTCTCTGTTCACTGATTCTGCCCTAATGTGAGCCTAGCACCATGTTGTAACAGGTCCATGGCCAAGGCGCATATTTCTGCAGCACCATTTGGATCAGTTAGCCCAGAAAATTCGAGCTATAAGTGGTAAATAGTTTGTTTTTTCAATCTTGCGATCCGCTTTTGAGGGCACGGACCGCTTTTTTGGGCTAGATATTTTCAAAGGTGCAAGTGTGTATGTGGACGGTAAAATTTCATATCGAAAAAGTTAGAAGTCCTACCATCTCAATTCTCCGATACCTTTCAACACCTATGAAAATTACTCAAACGGAGCTTTTTCTCGCACATTTTATAGTCTCGGCCAATACCATCAATAGGGTGAGTTTTGTCTTTTATCTGCTCACTAATTCTGCCCTAATGTGAGCCTAGCACCATGTTGCAACAGGTCCATGGCCAGGCGATGTTTCGCAGCACTATTCGACCAGCTTGGCCCAAAAAGTTGAAGCTATAAGTGCTAAATAGTTTTTTTTCAATCTTGCGATCCGCTTTTGAGGGCACGAACCGCTTTTTTGGGCTAGATATTTCAGTATGCGATGCACGTGGGTATGTGGATGTGTACATTCTTCCAGATCGGAAAGTTAGGAAGTCCTACCATCTCAATTCTTCCGATACCTTTCCAACACCTATGAAAATTACTCAAACGGAGCTTTTTCTCGACTCACGCTTATAGTCTCACAATACCATCGATAGGGTGAGTTTTGTCTTTCTCCGCTCACCAATTCTGCCCTAATGTGAGCCTAGCATCATGTTGTAACAGGTCCATGGCCAAGGCGATGTTTCAGACACTATTCGGATCACAGTTGGCCTAAAAATTTTGAGCTATAAGTGCTAAATAGTTTGTTTTTTCAATCTTGCGATCCGCTTTTTAGGCACGAACCGCCTTTTTTGGGCTAGATATTTTCAAGCTGGCTCACGTGTATGTGGATGTAAATTTTTCCAGATCGGGATTAGAAGTCCTATCATCTCAATTCTTCGATACCTTTCCAACACCTATGAAAATTACTCAAACGGTGCTTTTTTTCCGACTCACGCTTATAGTCCCTGGTCAATACCATCAATCGGGTGAGTTTTGTCTTTCTCTGCTCACCGATTCTGCCCTAATGTGAGCCTAGCACCATGTTGTAACAGGTCCATGGCCAAGCATATTTCAAGCACCATTTGGACTGTTAGTCTTAAAAATTTCGAGCTATAAGTGCTAAATAGTTTGTTTTTCAATCTTATGATCCGCTTGAGGGCACGGACCGCCTTTTTGGGCTAGATATTTCAGGCGCTGCAAGTGTGTATGTGGATGTGCAAATTCTACAGATCGAAAGTTAGAAGTCCTACCATCTCAATTCTCCGATACCTTTCAACACCTATGAAAATTACTCAAACGGAGCTTTTTCTCACACGCTTATAGTCTCGGCCAATACCATCAATAGGGTGAGTTTTGTCTTTATCTGCTCACCAATTCTGCCCTAATGTGAGCCTAGCACCATGTTGCAACAGGTCCATGGCCAGGGCTTATGATTCTCACAGACTATCGGACCAGTTGGCCCAGAAAAGTTGAAGCTATAAGTGCTAAATAGTTTGTTTTTTCAATCTTTGCGATCCGCTTTTGAGGGCACGAACCACCTTTTTTGGGCTAGATATTTTCAGTATGCATGCACGGGGTATGTGGATGTGTACATTCTTCCGCATCGGAAAGTTAGAAGTCCTACCATCTCAATTCTCCGATACCTTTCCAACACCTATGAAAATTACTCAAACGGAGCTTTTTCTCGACTCACGCTTATAGTCTCCGTCAATACCATCAATAGGGTGAGTTTTTTCTTTTTCTATTCACCGATTCTGCCCTAATATGAGCCTAGCATCATGTTGTACAGGTCCATGGCCAAGGCACATGTTTCTTAGCACTCATCTGGAGTGATTGCCCGTAAAATTTCGAGGTATAAGTGCTAAATAGTTTGTTTTTTCAATCTTATGATCCGCTTTTGAGGGCACGAACCGCTTTTTTGGGCTGGTTTTTTCAAGGTGCACGTGTATGTGGATGTGTAAATTCTTCCAGATCAGAAAATTAGAAGTCCTATCATTTCAATTCTCCGATACCTTTCCAACACCTATGAAAATTACTCAAACGGTGCTTTTTTCCTCACCACGCTTATAGTCTCTGGCCAATACCATCAATAGGGTGAGTTTTGTCTTTTCTATGTTCACCGATTCTGCTCCTAATGTGAGCCTAGCACCATGTTGTAACAGGTCCATGGCTATAGGCATATTTTCAGACCATTCAGATAGGGTTGGTTTCAGAAAATTTTCGAGCTATAAGTGCTAAATAGTTAGTTTTTCAATATTATGATCCCGATTTTGAGGGCACGGACCACCTTTTTGGGCTAGATTTTTCAGAGATATGCACGCAGTATGTGGATGTAAATTCTTCCAGATCGAAAATTAGAAGTCCTATAATCACAATTCTCCGATATATTTCCAACACCTATGAAAATTACTCAAACGGTGCTTTTTTCTCGACTCACGCTTATAGTCTCGTCAATACCATCAATCGGGTGAGTTTTGTCTTTTCTCTCGCTCACCATTCTGCCCTAATGTGAGCCTAGCACCATGTTGTAACAGGTCCATGGTTTAGGCGCATATTTCGCAGACTCATTTGGACTGAGTTAGCCCAGAAAATTTCGAGCTATAAGGGCTTAAATAGTTTGTTTTTTCAATCTTATGCATCCGCTTTTGAGGGCACGACCGCTTTTTGGGCTAGATATTTTCAGGCATGCGTGCAAGTGTGTATGTGGACGTGCAAATTTTTACATATCAAGTTAGAAGTCCTACCATCTCAATTCTCCGATACCTTTCTTTAACACCTATGAAAATTACTCAAACGGAGCTTTTTTCGCACACATTTATAGTCTCGGCCAATACCATCAATAGGTGAGTTTTGTCTTTTATCTGCTCACTAATTCTGCCCTAATGTGAGCCTAGCACCATGTTGCAACAGGTCCATGGCCAGGCGCATGTTTCAGGGACTCATTCGGACCAGTTGGCCCGTAAAAGTTGAAGCTATAAGTGCTAAATAGTTTTTTTTTCAATCTTTATGATCCGCTTTTGAGGGCACGAACCGCCTTTTTTGGGCTAGATATTTTCAGGCGATGCACGGGTATGTGGATGTGTACATTCTTCCAGATCGGAAAGTTAGAAGTCCTACCATCTCAATTTTCCGATACCTTTCCAACACCTATGAAAATTACTCAAACGGAGCTTTTTCTCGACTCACGCTTATAGTCTCACACAATACCATCGATAGGGTGAGTTTTGTCTTTCTCCGTCCTCACCAATTCTGCCCTAATGTGAGCTTAGCATCATGTTGTAACAGGTCCATGGCCAAGGCGCATGTTTCGCAGTACTCATTCGGATCAGTTGGCCCGTAAAAATTTTGAGCTATAAGTGCTAAATAGTTTGTTTTTTCAATCTTATGATCCGCTTTTTAGGCACGAACCGCCTTTTTTGGCTAGATATTTTCAGCGCGCATTCCACGGTGTATGTGGATGTGTAAATTTTTCCAGATCGATATTAGAAGTCCTATCATCTCAATTCTCCGATACCTTTCCAACACCTATGAAAATTACTCAAACGGTGCTTTTTCTCGACTCACGCTTATAGTCTCGGTCAATACCATCAATCGGGTGAGTTTTGTCTTTTCTCCGTTCACCGATTCTGCCCTAATGTGAGCCTAGCACCATGTTGTAACAGGTCCATGGCCAAGGCGCATATTTCAGTACCATTTGACTGGTTATCCTTAAAATTTCGAGCTATAAGTGCTAATAGTTTGTTTTTCAATCTTATGATCCGCTTTGAGGGCACGGACCGCTTTTTTGGGCTAGATATTTTCAAAGGCTGCAAGTGTGTATGTGGATGTGCAAATTTACAGATCGAAAGTTAGAAGTCCTACCATCTCAATTCTCCGATACCTTTCAAACACCTATGAAAATTACTCAAACGGAGCTTTTTCTCGCACACGCTATAGTCTCGGTCAATACCATCAATAGGGTGAGTTTTGTCTTTTATCTGCTCACTAATTCTGCCCTAATGTGAGCCTAGCACCATGTTGCAACAGGTCCATGGCCAGGCGCATGTTTCTCAGAGACCATTCGGACCAGTTGGCCTGTAAAAGTTGAAGCTATAAGCTAAATAGTTTGTTTTTTCAATCTTACGATCCGCTTGAGGGCACGAACCACCTTTTTTGGGCTAGATATTTTCAGTGCATGATGCACGGGTATGTGGATGTGTACATTCTTCCAGATCGGAAAGTTAGAAGTCCTACCATCTCAATTCTCCGATACCTTTCCAACACCTATGAAAATTACTCAAACGGAGCTTTTTCTCGACTCACGCTTATAGTCTCCGCAATACCATCAATAGGGTGAGTTTTGTCTTTTCTCTGCTCACCAATTCTGCCCTAATGTGAGCCTAGCATCATGTGGTAACAGGTCCATGGCCAAGGCGATGTTTCTGCAGCACCATTCGATCTAGTTGGCCCCGTAAAATTTTGAGCTATAAGTGCTAAATAGTTTGTTTTTTCAATCTTATGATCCGCTTTTTAGGCACGAACCGCCTTTTTTAGGCTAGATATTTTCGCATGCCCACGCTGTGTATGTGGATGTGTAAATTTTTCCGTGATCGGGATATTAGAAGTCCTATCATCTCAATTCTTCCGATACTTTCCAACACCTATGAAAATTACTCAAACGGTGCTTTTTTTCACTCACGCTTATAGTCTCGGTCAATACCATCAATCGGGTGAGTTTTGTCTTTTCCTGTTTCACCGATTCTGCCCCTAATGTGAGCCTAGCACCATGTTGTAACAGGTCCATGGCCAAGGCGCATATTTCGCAGCACCATTTGGACTGTTAGCCTGCAAAATTTCGAGCTATATGCTAAATAGTTTGTTTTTTCAATCTTATGATCCGCTTGAGGGCACGGACCGCTTTTTTGGCTAGATATTTTAGTGCGCGCAAGTGTGTATGTGGATGTGCAAATTCTTACAGCATCGAAAGTTAGAAGTCCTACCATCTCAATTCTCCGATACCTTTCAACACCTATGAAAATTACTCAAACGGAGCTTTTTTCGCACATCGCTTATAGTCTCGGCCAATACCATCAATAGGGTGAGTTTTGTCTTTTATCTGCTCACTAATTCTGCCCTAATGTGAGCCTAGCACCATGTTGCAACAGGTCCATGGCCAGGGCGATGTCGTCGCAGACTCATTCGGACCAGTTGGCCTGTAAAAGTTGAAGCTATAAGTGCTAAATAGTTTGTTTTTTCAATCTTGCAATCCGCTTTTGAGGGCACGAACGCCTTTTTGGGCTAGATATTTTCAAAGGCATGCACGTGGGTATGTGGATGTACAATCTTCCAGATCGGAAAGTTAGAAGTCCTACCATCTCAATTCTCCGATACCTTTCCAACACCTATGAAAATTACTCAAACGGAGCTTTTTTCACTCACGCTTATAGTCTCCGCTAATACCATCAATAGGGTGAGTTTTGTCTTTTCTCCTGCTCACCAATTCTGCCCTAATGTGAGCCTAGCATCATGTTGTAACAGGTCCATGGCCAAGGCGCATGTTTTTGACTCGAAGAATTCAAGGATTTCTGCAACTCCCAAGGCATACGAGTCGACTACGCTTCAGCTTGCCCATCCACAGCCTAATGGTCGTAATCGAGCCAATGGATTGATCCTCGGCTCAAGCCCCGCTTGATGCGTAGATCTCAAGCTACGCGCCGAGCTTGGTCGATTTAACTTCCTTCGCTTTGGGGTTACGCGACCATGCCCAATCGGTCGACCGAGAACTCCTTTTTCCTAGTCTATGGGCGTAAGCAGTTTTACCGAAAGTGATCTCCTCTCCAATGCTCCACTTCAATTGAACTTTATAATGAAGGTTGAGCAAGCACGCCAGATGCAATGACCTCCCGAAGAGGAAAGAGAAATGGCTCGATCCGACCATTTACCAAAAGACTTGGCGCCCTTCAGACCTGTAAATGTGCGAGGTCGAGCCTTCCAGAGATCGTCCTTCGAGTGGATCAGAGCAACATAAACTCGCTTCCTCATGGGAAGGTCCTTCATCGTCACAAAGGTGCTTCAGCATATTGTCTACAATGTCGAACACGTATATCGATGAGCCCCAGCTTGAATGCGGATCTGCCCGCCTGCTTTTACATTCCTAAAGTTTTTCACTTAAGAATTGTAATAAAGTACTTTGTAGCTCACGCAGCTTGAAGTAATAGTGTCATAATTCCTTCATTTTTGTCACTTTATTTTGCGCTTTGAGTAAAATTTTCACTTCCTTGAAGTGGGTGGCTTAGGCGCCGAACTGCTCCGCCTAAGTTTTTTAAAATCCTACCGAGTGGTGTCAGACTTCCACTGTTAGGCTTAGCCAAGCCTGCTCGCCTTGGGTTATTAAAAATCCCACCGAGTGGTAAGCGACTTCCACTGGGCTTAGCCGCAGCCTGCTCGCTTAAGTTATTAAAATCCCACCGAGTGGTAGCCAGACCTCCACTCCGGGCTTAATGCAGCCCTCGCTAAGTTATTAAAAATCCCACCGAGTGGTAAGCCGACCTCCACTCGGGCTTAACCTGCTCGCCTAAGTTGAATCCCACCGAGTGGTAAGCTAGACTTCCACTGGGCTTAGCTGCAGTCCAAGGACTCGCCTAAGTATAAAGTATATTCAAGAAGGAAAACGAGGCGAAGGCCGACATAATCCTCTCCTCCGAGCGCTACACCATAAGTATGATGTGCGATTGAAGGAAAAAAGGCAGGTCGGCTGCACCTCTTCTCCCGAAAGCTTCACACAAATACAACATGTCGATCACGCGACCTTCTCCGAGCTTCGGCTAATAAATACAACAGAATCCTATCGAGTGGTGTCAGGACTTCCACTCGGGCTAGCAGCCTGCTCGCCTAAGACCAATTCCCACGAGTGGGAGAGCAACCTCCCACGGAGGCTTAGCGAGCCCGGCCGCCTAAGATAAAAGAATCCTACCGAGTGAAGAGCAAACCTCTCACTGGGGCTTATCGCGCAGCCCGCTTAAGATAAAGAGAACCTACCATGAAGAGCAACCTTCTCACCGGGGCTTAGCTCATGTTCTGCTTAAGATAAAGAAATCCCACCGAGTGAAGAGCAAACCTTCTCACTTGCGAATAAGAGCCCGCCTAAGATAAAATCCTACCGAGTGAAGAGCAAACCTTCACTCGGGCTTAGGCTAAGTCCGGTGCTCGCCTAAGGTATAGGAAATCCTAGTGAAGAGCAACCTCACTGGCTTAGGCAAGAGCCTGAAGGTTTAATGAATAAGTCAACAAAGCAAGGCATCTCATTAACTCCGCAAAGAGCAATCTGCCAAGGGCAATCATAGCCAAACATCCAATCCAAATTTAGGTCGACACCTAAAGTAACCGAGAGTTCGTAATCGAGCCCTGTTAAAGTTTTATCTAGATAACTTCACCCAGGATACCGAGGCAAATTTAAGGTCAAGGAAAGTTTTTACCCTCCCCGTGGAGGGCTGATGGAGCAACGAACTCGCCAAGATCAATCCCGGCTCATGAACTGCCAGTAAGCAGCTGTGAAAGTCTCCATGAAGGTCCAGGTCGAGCTTTTGGTGTTGGCCACTGAGAGCTACCTTATCTTCTCGAAAGCTTCCTTGCAATGGACTCGCTGGCCAGACACAAGCAACGGCCCGAGACCGCACCGAAATGAAGATTTCTTCCTAATTTGCACTCGGGTCAGGACGGCGTTCAGTCGAGCCATCAATGACTCAAGGTCATTTTGGAGTACTTCATTGGGCCGTGAGCGCCGAGTCGATGCGGATGTAGCCACCTTCACGCCTATGCAGATAATCCACAACAGCAAAGAACGGATTCCAAATCTGAAGATGTTCATGGCAGTTTCATCGCTCATCGGGGAATTGACAGGGTCAAGGTCTGCTCAGTCAATTGGTTTCTTTCTTCGGTTATGCGCACTCGCGACAGACAAACCTCGAGTCAGAAAAAACAATAATGGAAACATAACAGTTGGGAGGATTGGTCGAGTGGAGAAGGTTACCGAGCTAAGGAACAATTTCTTAGCAAGTCGCCAATTAGCCTACCGTTTTTCTTCCCAGCCACTGAGGATCTTATCTGGTCAAAGTTCTTCTTGTCAGCCTCTTCATTCGCTTCAAGATCCTGCCGGGCAACATGCCGAGCAGCCTTCAGATCGGGCGTTATCCCTGCTCGAGCTTGGTAACCCGAGGCCAATTTTTTTCATCAGCAAGCTTGATCTTTCTTTGTTAACCTGCTCTTTTTTTTTCCTTTGAGCCTCCTTCACCTTTTGGCTCAGAATCGAAAAGTAAAGTCAAACTTGAAGCAAGTGGGGAGGATGACAGAGTCGCCGAATCTCACCAAACATACCTTTAACTCCTCCTTCGCTTTCACGATTCTTCTTGCACTGGGGCCAAGTCCAACTCGAGCTGAATATGCTTCGCTTCCGCTCAAGATAGCGCCAAGAAGATCACAAGATTTCTAATGTAAGATCGCTTGCAAAAAATATTAGAGATAATCCACTTCCGAAAGTGAATCAAGAAGAATCAGGCGCTTCTAAGACTACAACTCAATGCAAGCATTCAACCGTAGTCTTGGGATTACACCAAAGGGGTGCACTCAGAGTGTTCCCCACCGGCGGTCTTATTCAAGATAATGCACCAACACTCAAGAAGAGTGAGTCGCACTGGCCGACTGGGGCCCATTCTTAGTAAGTTTACATGCATATCACTACTGACCAACACAAAAAAAAATGACTCAGGTCGACCAGCCAGATCAGAATCAATCGGCGCCAGCTGATCACACCTGGATTACACCTGGGTGCACTGTGTTCCCCACTGTCTCGTAAACACATTCTTTGTTTCATTCGAGTGATGATCAATATTTATTTATGAAGTTTAAGACCGATCGCCGCCAATGACCTTAGCCTTTGGGGATATCACCGGTGCACTCAGCGGCTCCTCTGCTAACACGCGAATTTTTTATCGCATTAACACCCAAGGATTGCTTATTGCTATAAATTTCCGTAAAGAAAAGTTTTGATAGCATATCCAACAGAACAGGTACAGGTCGACTGATTCAACATTCTCCGGGCGCGAGCTGGCATCATAAGCTTGGCCCGCCAGATCTCAGCAGCTCATCTTCACCGCCCACTGGAGATCCCTGCTTGACGCTTCTCCTTAGCAGCATCGCCGGTCCTCCCGTGACGGTGCGTGGTGAAGATTGAAGGTTGTCCGCCACTGGACAGCGGGGCCGAAAGATCGGTCACGCACCGCTGGCGTCACTTTATGTCGAGTGCCGCCTTCCGCCACGACGGCCTTCAGCGCCGCCGCGACCTGGTTTCTTCCGCCAGCGATGCCTTCCTACCTCCTAGCTCCTCGGCTCTCATCCTCATCATCGTCGTGAAAGAGGATGATGTTACTCTGCTGGAGCTTCCGTGTAAAAGAGTTAAAGTCGGAAATCTTGAGTCACCGACTAAGAGCAAGAATTAAAGATATAATACCAAGATTTGAGGTGGCTGCCTTCCATCTCAAGGATCGGGCCAGCCTTAGCTGAGGTTTCAGAGTCGCAAAGACTGAAAATCAAGAATCAACAATCGACATTCAAGGTCTAACTGTGAGATAAAATCTTATAGAATATGAGAATCTACAATATGTTTATTCCGAGATGGTGATGGACACTTTCTATTTTTTAAGTGAGGCTTGGCTTTTCTCGGCGAACCCACTACCGCTTTGGCGCTCAGTCGGCACCGGTGTTGCCCTGAGGAGCATTCGATCACATGAGGCAGTCGCGAACTCCTCATCATTACCAAATTCGGCGACGTGCACAGTTTTGATCTTCGAAGCGCTGGTGGTGCGATTTCTCCTCTTCGTCTCACATCATCATCCTCGCTATCATCATCTTCATCGCCGTTGCCGCTCCGCAGCCCGAGTCCCACTCTCTGACTCTCATTCACGGGCTTCACCCCTCACGGAACTGGGCTTATTGGGCATGCATGCACGTGGGTATGTGGATGTGCATTCTTCCAAGATCGGAAAGTTAGAAGTCCTACCATCTCAATTTTCCGATACCTTTCCAACACCTATGAAAATTACTCAAACGGAGCTTTTTCTCGACTCACGCTATAGTCTCACAATACCATCAATAGGGTGAGTTTTGTCTTTTCTCTCTCTCACCAATTCTGCCCTAATGTGAGCCTAGCATCATGTTGTAACAGGTCCATGGCCAAGGCGCATGTTTCTGCACCATTCGGACCAGTTGGCCCAGAAAAATTTTGAGCTATAAGTGCGAAATAGTTTGTTTTTTCAATCTTATGCGATCCGCTTTTGAGGCAAGGCACCAACCTTTTTTGGGCTAGATATTTTGCGCAAGGTCCCACGTGTGTATGTGGATGTAAATTCTTCCGTGATCGGGAGTTAGAAGTCCTATCATCTCAATTCTCCGATACCTTTCCAACACCTATGAAAATTACTCAAACGGTGCTTTTTTCTCGACTCACGCTTATAGTCTCGGTCAATACCATCAATAGGGTGAGTTTTGTCTTTCTCTCTGCTTCACCGATTCTGCCCTAATGTGAGCCTAGCACCATGTTGTAACAGGTCCATGGCCAAGGCGCATATTTCTCGCAGACCATTTCGGACTAGTTAGGCCTGCAAAATTTCAGCTATAAGTGCGTAAATAGTTTGTTTTTTCAATCTTGCATCCGCTTTTGAGGGCACGGACCGCCTTTTTTGGGCTAGATTTTTCAAGGCATGCGTGCAAGTGTGTATGTGGATGTGCACCCCATCAGATCGAAAGTTAGAAGTCCTACCATCTCAATTCTCCGATACCTTTCCAACACCTATGAAAATTACTCAAACGGAGCTTTTTCCTCGCATTCACGCTTATAGTCTCCGGTCAATACCATCAATAGGGTGAGTTTTGTCTTTATCTGCTCACTAATTCTGCCCTAATGTGAGCCTCAGCACCATGTTGTAACAGGTCCATGGCCAGGGCGATGTTTCCTGCAGACCATTCGGACCAGTTGGCCCGTAAAAGTTGAAGCTTATAAGTGCGAAATAGTTTGTTTTTTCAATCTTATGATCCGCTTTTGAGGGCACGAACCGCCTTTTTGGGCTAGATATTTTCAGGCGCATGCACGGGTATGTGGATGTGTACATTCTTCCAGATCGGAAAGTTAGAAGTCCTACCATCTCAATTCTCCGATACCTTCCAACACCTATGAAAATTACTCAAACGGAGCTTTTTCTCGACTCACGCTTATAGTCTCCGGCAATACCATCAATAGGGTGAGTTTTGTCTTTTGCTCTATTCACCGATTCTGCCCTAATATGAGCCTAGCATCATGTTGTACAGGTCCATGGCCAAGGCGACATGTTTCAGCACCATCTGGATCAGTTGGCCTGTAAAAATTCTGGAGGTATAAGTGCTAAATAGTTTGTTTTTTTCAATCTTGCGATCCGCTTTTGAGGGCACGAACCGCCTTTTTTGGGCTGGTTTTTTCAGTAAAGCGTCACGTGTGTATGTGGATGTGTAAATTCTTCCAGATCAGAAAATTAGAAGTCCTATCATTTCAATTCTCCGATACCTTTCCAACACCTATGAAAATTACTCAAACGGGCTTTTTTCGACTCACGCTTATAGTCCTCGGTCAATACCATCAATAGGGTGAGTTTTGTCTTTTCTATGTTCACCGATTCTGCCCTAATGTGAGCCTAGCACCATGTTGTAACAGGTCCATGGCCATAGGCGTTATATTTCAGCAGACTATTCAGATAATGGTCTGAAAATTTCTGAGCTATAAGTGCGAAATAGTTTGTTTTTTCAATATTGCGATCCGATTTTGAGGGCACGGACCACCTTTTTTGGGCTAGATTTTTTCAGTATGCGTGCACGTGTGTATGTGGATGTGTAAATTCTTCCAGATCGGAAAATTAGAAGTCCTATAATCACAATTCTCTGATATATTTCCAACACCTATGAAAATTACTCAAACGGTGCTTTTTTCTGACTCACGTTTATAGTCTCGGTCAATACCATCAATCGGGTGAGTTTTGTCTTTTCTCCGCTTCACCGATTCTGCCCTAATGTGAGCCTAGCACCATGTTGTAACAGGTCCATGGCCAAGGCGCATATTTCGCAGACCATTTGGATCTGTTAGCCAGAAAATTTCGAGCTATAAGGGCTAAATAGTT
Organism: Aegilops speltoides; assembly: GCA_021437245.1. Taxonomy (NCBI): domain Eukaryota; kingdom Viridiplantae; phylum Streptophyta; class Magnoliopsida; order Poales; family Poaceae; genus Aegilops; species Aegilops speltoides. The sequence continues at coordinate 52,764 of JAHHZJ010002982.1, read as the reverse complement.
TGTTTTTCAATCTTATGATCCGCTTTTTGAGGGCAACGGACCACTTTTTGGGCTAGATATTTTCAGCGCTGCAAGTGTGTATGTGGACGTGCAAATTCTTACATATCGAAGAAAGAAGTCCTACCATCTCAATCTCCGATACCTTTCAACACCTATGAAAATTACTCAAACGGGAGCTTTTTCTATTACACATTTATAGTCTCGGTCAATACCATCAATAGGGTGAGTTTTGTCTTTTATCTGTTCACTAATTCTGCCCTAATGTGAGCCTAGCAGCACATGTTGTAACAGGTCCATGGCCGTATGCGCATGTTTCTCAGACCATTCGACCAAGTTGGCCAGCCCAAAAGTTGAAGCTATAAGTGCTAAATAGTTTTTTTTTCAATCTTATATCCGCTTGAGGGCACGAACCGCCTTTTTTGGCTAGATATTTTCGTATGCATACGTGGGTATGTGGATGTGTACATTCTTCCAGATCGGAAAGTTAGAAGTCCTACCATCTCAATTCTTCCGATACCTTTCCAACACCTATGAAAATTACTCAAACGGAGCTTTTTCTCGACTCACGCTTATAGTCTCTCGCCAATACCATCGAATAGGGTGAGTTTTGTCTTTTCTCTGCTCACCAATTCTGCCCTAATGTGAGCCTAGCATCATGTTGTAACAGGTCCATGGCCAAGGGCATGTTTCGCAGACCATTCGGATCACTGCCCAGAAAAAATTTTGAGCTATAAGTGCTAAATAGTTTGTTTTTTCAATCTTATGATCCGCTTTTTGGGCACGAACCGCCTTTTTTGGGCTAGATATTTTCAGTGCAAGCCCACGTGTGTATGTGGATGTGTAAATTCTTCCAGATCGATATTAGAAGTCCTATCATCTCAATTCTCCGATACCTTTCCAACACCTATGAAAATTACTCAAACGGTGCTTTTTTCGACTCCACGCTTATAGTCTCGGTCAATACCATCAATCGGGTGAGTTTTGTCTTTTCTCTGTTTCACCGATTCTGCCCTAATGTGAGCCTCAGCACCATGTTGTAACAGGTCCATGGCCAAGGCGCATATTTCTGCAGACCATTTGACTGCCTATTCGTAAAATTTTTTGCTAAATGTGCTAAATAGTTTGTTTTTCAATCTTGCGATCCGCTTTTGAGGGCACGGACCGCTTTTTTTGGGCTAGATATTTTCAGTGCGCTGCAAGTGTGTATGTGGATGTGCAAATTCTTCACAGATCGAAAGTTAGAAGTCCTACCATCTCAATTCTCCGATACCTTTCCAACACCTATGAAAATTACTCAAACGGAGCTTTTTCTCGCACATACGCTTATAGTCTCGGCTAATACCATCAATAGGGTGAGTTTTGTCTTTATCTGCTCACTAATTCTGCCCTAATGTGAGCCTAGCACCATGTTGCTAACAGGTCCATGGCCAGCATGCATGTTTCTCACTATAATATCTCTCGACCAGTTGGCCCGTAAAAGTTGAGCTATAAGTGCTAAATAGTTTGTTTTTTCAATCTTATGATCCGCTTTGAGGGCACGAACCACCTTTTTTGGGCTAGATATTTTCAGTATGCATGCACGTGGGTATGTGGATGTGTACATTCTTCCAGATCGGAAAGTTAGAAGTCCTACCATCTCACCTCTCGATACCTTTCCAACACCTATGAAAATTACTCAAACGGAGCTTTTTCTCACTCACGCTTATAGTCTCCACAATACCATCAATAGGTGAGTTTTGTCTTTTCTCTGCTCACCAATTCTGCCCTAATGTGAGCCTAGCATCATGTGGTAACAGGTCCATGGCCAAGGCGCATGTTTCGCAGCACTATCTTGATCAGTTGGCGGTAAAAATTTTGAGCTATAAGTGCGTAAATAGTTTGTTTTTTCAATCTTACATCCGCTTTTAGGGCAACGAACCGACTTTTTTAGGCTAGATATTTTCAAAGCTGCCCACGTGTGTATGTGGATGTAAATTTTTCCAGATCGGGATATTAGAAGTCCTATCATCTCAATTCTCTGATACCTTTCCAACACCTATGAAAATTACTCAAACGGTGCTTTTTTCTGACTCACGTTTATAGTCTCTCGTCAATACCATCAATCGGGTGAGTTTTGTCTTTTCTCTGCTCACCGATTCTGCCCTAATGTGAGCCTAGCACCATGTTGTAACAAAGTCCATGGCCAAGGCGCATATTTCTCAGACCATTTGGATCAGTTAGCCCAGCAAAATTTCGAGCTATAAGTGCTAAATAGTTTGTTTTTCAATCTTACATCCGCTTTTTGAGGGCACGGACCTTTTTTTTGGCTAGATATTTTAGTGCGCTGCAAGTGTGTATGTGGATGTGCAAATTCTACAGATCGAAAGTTAGAAGTCCTACCATCTCAATTCTCCGATACCTTTCAACACCTATGAAAATTACTCAAACGGAGCTTTTTCTGCATTCACGCTTATAGTCTCGTCCAATACCATCAATAGGGTGAGTTTTGTCTTTATCTGCTTCACTAATTCTGCCCTAATGTGAGCCTAGCACCATGTTGCAACAGGTCCATGGCCAGTATGCATGTTTCAGCAGACCATTCGGACCAGTTGGCCCTGTAAAAGTTGAAGCTATAAGTGCTAAATAGTTTGTTTTTCAATCTTTGCAATCCGCTTTTGAGGGCACGAACCGCCTTTTTTGGCTAGATATTTTCAAATGCATGCACGGGTATGTGGATGTGTACAATCTTCCATCGGAAAGTTAGAAGTCCTACCATCTCAATTCTCCGATACACTTTCCAACACCTATGAAAATTACTCAAACGGAGCTTTTCTGACTCACGCTTATAGTCTCCGCCAATACCATCAATAGGGTGAGTTTTGTCTTTTCTCTGTTCACCAATTCTGCCCTAATGTGAGCCTAGCATCATGTTGTAACAGGTCCATGGCCAAGGCGCATGTTTTTGCTGAACTATCTCGGATCAGTTGGCGAGAAGAATTTTGAGCTATAAGTGCTAAATAGTTTGTTTTTTCAATCTTGGCGATCCGCTTTTTTAGGGCAATTAACTGCCTTTTTGGGATAGATATTTTCGCAAGGCCGTCGCTTTGTATGTGGATGTAATTTTTCCAAGATCGGATATTAGAAGTCCTATCATCTCAATTCTCTCTATACCTTTCCAACACCTATGAAAATTACTCAAACGGTGCTTTTTCCCGACTCACGCTATAGTCTCGGTCAATACCATCAATCGGGTGAGTTTTGTCTTTCTCTATTCACCGATTCTGCCCTAATGTGAGCCTAGCACCATGTTGTAACAGGTCCATGGCCAAGGCGATATTTTGCGCACCATTTGGACTGGCTTAGCCTGGAAAATTTCGAGCTATAAGTGCTAAATAGTTTGTTTTTTCAATCTTATGATCCGCTTTTGAGGGCACGGACCGCTTTTTGGGCTAGATATTTCAGAAGGCGCGTAAGTGTGTATGGATGTGCAAATTATTACAGATCGAAAGTTAGAAGTCCTACCATCTCAATTCTCCGATACCTTCAACACCTATGAAAATTACTCAAACGTAAGCTTTTTCTCGCACACGCTTATAGTCTCACCAATACCATCAATAGGGTGAGTTTTGTCTTTATCCGTCACTAATTCTGCCCTAATGTGAGCCTAGCACCATGTTGCAACAGGTCCATGTGATGGATTCATATACCTAGGTAGGGTCATAGGCCTGACCTAAACGCCCTACCTAAGGGCACTATAGAGAAAGTTTCTTGTTATCAACAAAGAAGATCTTGATCCGAGACAACACGTAGCTGTAATGCAAAAGCCGTAAACAACGCTTACTCCTCCTTCACTCAAGCCTCAATCCATTCTGGGGCTAATGATGGATTCATATACCTAGGGTAGGGTCATAGAATTCTGACCTAAACGTCCAACCCAAGGGCACCTATAGAAGAGATCATCTTCCAATGACCAAAGAGGGATCCACTGACTAGACCGGGAAGGACTCCGGGACCATGGAAGACTCACTCGACCATGAAGACTCACCGACCACCGTATGTTTAAGGCACTGCAGTTAACGGTTCGCTATTGAATAGGCTTAATGATAGTTAAAGATTTTATGAGGGCGCTACAAAGAACCCCCTAGCTTAATGTACTTTATTTCCTTCCATTACGTAATGGTCGGGGTCCCGGCGACTCTATATGCCACCCCCTCCATGATATAGAAAGGTTCGTCATTCTTGTAATACTCATACCTAATCCACTCGCATCGCCTGTCAGGCCCGAGACGAGGGGCTGCTACTTCTCCGAGAAGGGCCCGAATCAGACATCCTTTGTCTCCACAAACGCCCATAGCTAAGACATCGCCTCCTTAACCTACCCCTACTTCATCGCTCACGATTTAGAACCACGACAGCTAGCGCCCACCGTAAAGGTGTGTAGTTTGCGATATTGTGGAGGAGTTGCAGATTCCCAGTACCTTCATCATGATGACTTCTAGAGTTTTAGCGCGGTGCACGAGATCCGCCTCTGTGTTCACTTTCGGCAGCCGACGACCAAGATGGCTCCGTGGAGGCCCTCTGACATCGAGAGCGCCTCCGGTCTGGCTGGGCGACGACTTCGCAGCATGCGTCTGCTGGGCGCTCTGTGCAAGGCAACCACCGACTCAGACGGCCGACTTTTTATTTGGCGGCTTCATTTAGTCTCCCACCAATGCAAGCGCCTGTCGGTCGAGGCTTCAGCTGGTGGGCAGGCACGCGCGTGGCTCGCCAGACAGCCATCGCCAAGTCATGGCTTATTGAGCCCATTTAATCCTCTACTATCTGCTCGATCCGGCTGACCGTCCAGAGAGATCGATCCGAAAGTGTGATAGTGTGGATCCAAATGCGGAGATCCTCATGGTCGACGACCTCGCAGTCCTCCCGCTTTCGCCCACCACAGGTGGGGGCCGGGGAGGTGACCTGCAAGAACACAGAGGAGTACCACCGAGACACTGATTCTCCTCGCAGAGAGAAGAGCTTCACGAGGGAACATGGATGCACTCATACTCCTATCGCCGGAGAGACCCCGAGGCTCGCAGGCCTTGAGGAAGCACGCTTGGCCATGTGGCTGAACGCGCCGCTTGAGAATCTTCAAATGAGCACTGGATTTAACGCATGCGGCAACGACTGATCCAATCGACGCCGCTTTTTCCTCGCCGACTCGTATACCGTGACGCTAATTCAGAATTTAGTAGCCGTGACCTCAGAGTAGCGTAGTCTATTCAGCCGCCCCAATTCTAAGTCGAAGAGGCTTGCAAAGAGATCGAGATTTACTCCGAGCGCAGTGTAATCGAACTTTCAGCCGTGTCGCAGTCGCAAGAATGTGATTCACAACCGATCCGTCGCCGCGAACATCAGCATACCGCTCACAGCTCCCCGATCGCCTCCACGGGCGGGAAGGGCGCGGCAACCGGCGTAGAGCAGTTCGAGACCGCTCGCACTAAGATGACAGGCGCGAATGCCCTTTCCCTCCGAGGGAAGGGTCAGACGCCTCGGGCGGCAAGATGACAGATTTACGCTTCAAGACAGTTGAAGGGTTCCAGCCGATCCCGAGAACCAGTTTTGATGCGCGATCCATTATCTGCAAGGCTTGGTTGACCGAACAGAGCCCATCGAGGAGGACCCGAGAGAGATGCACCCACCAGCAAATGAGTGCACGCCTCGGGTCCGGAGTGTTTTAGCAGGGCTATCAGTGAGCCGCAGTGATCCCCCCCCAATTTCAGATTGGCAACAGGAGTCGTCAAGTTCACTGGGAATCTAAGCCTGAAACTTGGCTCGAGGATTACCGAGTGGCTGTTCGTGATTGGTGGGAATGAATGAGGTGGCCATGAAACATTTGCCCCTCATGTTGGAAGGTTCAGCCAGGCATGGCTGAGTCAATTACCTCATAGCAAGAGATATATACTTGGGAGGATTTGTCCCGAGTGTTCGCCAGACTTTGAAGGGACTTGCAAGAGACCAGCTGGTTTGATGAGCTGCAAGTTTGTGTGCAGAAGACCAATGAAACTCTCCGAGAGTACATTCAGAGGTGGATTACCTTGCACAACATCTCGGAAAATGTGTCCTGACCATCAGCAGTTTGCGCCTTCAAGGACCGGCCAAAAAATGTAGAATTGAGTCTCAAGTTCGGTCGAACCGGGACATGACCCTGAGTCGAATGATGGAGATTGTTAGCAAATACGCCTAACGGCGAGGAAGAAGACCGACTCCAAAGCTGTAAATACAAACCAAGTCACGGAGAAGGGCAATTCCAATGGAAGTGAAGCGCAAAGCTTCGAGCCAAGAGCCTTCGGAGAGGCCCCGCCGCCGACTCGTGGGAAGTTCAAGGGAAGCCTAAAGGATCCTGAACCAAGAAAGTGAAAGATAAGGAAGGAAATGACGTGATGGATATGCCATGCCATATTCACACGTAAGAAGGGATGAAGAGGGCAATATTATTTACCCAGAAGCACACCACTCGCCAAGGTCGCACTCTCGATCCAAAGAAGCCAGGCAAACAATTAAGGACAAGGAGAAGGAGTTTTACAAGGCCGGAGACAAAGAGGACAAAGGAGGAGGAATACCCGCATGTCAACTCCACTGATGATCTTCGCGGATGTGGAAAGCAAAAGTCGACTCGAAAGTCATCAATCGGGAGGTGAATATGGTTGCCCCAGCTTAAGCCAAGTTATGTGAAGTGGTCCCAGACAACTCCATCACATTCGACCAACTGATCACCCGACTACATTGCCACCCCCTGCGGCAAGCGTTAGTGGTCGATCCAGCTTGTCGGCTGCACTGAATGACAAAAGTGCTGATGGATGGTGGTAGTGGGCTGAATTTGTTGTATGCGATACATTAAGGGATGGGCATCTCGATGTCCCGATTGAGCGCCAAAGAATATGAGTTTCCACGGGTCATACTGTGGAAGAAGGCCAACTCACTCGCCAAATAGCCTCGGACGGGTTTTGGTGATTCCAAACACTTCCGCAAAGAAAAGTTGACTTTGAGGTTGTGGATTTTCAGAGTGCATACCATGCCATTTTGGGGAGGCTCCGCCACGCATTTATTCATGGTCTGCACCATGCTACGGGTACCTCAAATCGAAGATGCCAGACCCAAGGGAGTGATCACCGCCACCGGGGATCGGAAGAAGGCGGAAGAGTGCTTTAAGGCCTTCAAAGATTGCCGAATTCTAAGTGTCAGCAATAATTCAACGAGTACATGCAACACGCAGATCCGAGTGATTTGCTACGATCTAAGAAACCAGCCATAGAGTTCGAGATTCAAGTCGCCCGGATGAGCCGAAGCTCATCATATTCATCCGACCGACCGGGCAGCTCCGACCCACATATCCACAACACTCGACCGAAATAGGAAGAAGCGCCATCCGCTTCCTCCGTGAGAATCGGACATCTTTGCATGGAAGCCACCGACATGCCGGTGTTCCTGTGGAACTGGCTGAGCATCGCTTTCGAGTCGACAAGTCAGCTTAAACCAGTCAAAGAGCATCCATGACGGTCCGCCATTCCGTAAGAGAAAGGCTATTGGGGAAGAAGTGGCTCGACTCGCTGACAAAGAGATTCATCCGAGAGATTTACCACCCGAGTGGCTTGCTAATGTTGTCATGGTCCCAAGAAGGATGACTCACCCGCATGTGCATTGATTTTACACATTAATCGGGCCCGCCAAGCGATCATTTTTCTCTCCCCCGATCGATCAAATTGTCGACTCGACCGCCGGGTGTGAGAGGTTGTCTTTCTAGATGCGATTCGTATCATCGATCCGGCTCAGATGGACCCGACGAATAAAAACAGCTTTCATCACTCCATTCGCAAGCTTCGCTATATCACCATGCCATTCGCCTCAAGAATGCCGTGAGCCACATTTATGCGTAATGATTCTAAGTCGTTCTTCACTCAGATCAATGGAATGTGGAAGCGAGATATGGATGATATCGCCAAGTCGCTAAAAGGTTCCGACCTACCAACACCTCGGCCAAACATTTGCCAACCTCCGAAGGTACGATATCAAGCTCAATCCACAAAGTGCACATTCGAGTTCCCGTGGAAAATTACTTGCGTTTTCTGCTTCCAACGAGGAATCGACGCTAACCCGTAGAAGATCGGCACTATTCTCCCAATGAAACGCTCTAAGGAAAAGTGCACGACGCCCGTAAGCTTACCGATGCTTGGCCGCTTAAGTCGATTCATCTCACGACTCCGGTGAAAAGGCATTACCTCTTACCGAATCGATGAAGAAGGTCGACAAGTTCGAGTGGACTTTGAAGTCGATGCAGCGCTTGCCGAGCTAAAAGCTCGCTCTCCACCCAGCCGGTGCTTGCTGCTCCCAATCAGAAAGAGCCTCTCGTTGCTTTATATTGCAGCCACCGGACAAGTTGTCATTTCTGCGGCTTACTTTCGCCGAAAGCGAAGAGGAAGGAAAGGCCTTCAAAGTTCAACGCCTGTATTATTTGTCCGTTTTGACTCCATCCAAGAAGAGATACCTCATTATCGAAGCTTGTGTATGGTATATACATGACCACAAAGAAGGTTGCTCACTATTTCTCCGATCATTCTCACACATGCCGCCACGACGCCTTTATCGTAGATCTTGCATAACAGTAGACGCAACCGGTCGAGTGGCTAAGTGGGCGATTGAACTTCTTCCTTGATATCAAATTCGAGGCAAAGAAAGCCATTGTCCTGTGCTATAGCAGATTTCCTTGCCGAAAGTGGATTGAACAACAGAACCGACTAAGTTCACTTTGAGCATTGGACCATGTTCTTCGACGGCTCCAAGATGCTGAATGGTTCTCGTGTCGGGTTGTTCCGTTTCTGCAGGAGATAAGCTAAGGTATGTGCTCAGTATTCACTTTTGATTCCTCCAACAATGAGGCAGAGTATGAGGCCCTTTTATATGGATTTTCATGATGGCCATCTCATTGCAGCGCCGTCACCGATGGTTTATGGCGACTCAGATCTAGTGGTCAATCAAGTGATGAAGGAGGGACGTGAGAAGCCCGGCTATGATCGGATAATCGCAATGCAAGTGAGGAAGCCGGAAAAGAAGTTTGAGGGGTTGAGCTCCATCACATCCCCCGATCGAAAAATCAGCAGCAGATGATCCGCCAAGATAGGGTCCAAGAGGGAAGCCATTCCGAGTGGCGTGTTTTGGAACATATACACACTTCGTCACCAAAGAAGATCTCTCACGTAAGAAGCTCCACAACCCAGAGTGCCACGGACTGGACTAATGTTGAGGTCCCGCAGCTGGTCGATTTGGTCATGGAGGTTTTAGTGGTCACCCCGATTGGACAATTCCATATATTGCGATATCCCGAGAAAGGAACTCCTGGATGAGGAAGAGGCTCGGCAGATCGTCTGTCGATCCAAAGCCTTCACCGCATATCAATGGAAGAGATAGAGAAAAAGCCCAACGGAGTCGGACAAAATGCATAACGCCGTAAGAAGGTCGAAGTCATTCTCAATGACATCCACTGGGACCTCGTGGTCACTATGCGCCTTCTCGACCATTGTAGCCAAAGCATACCGAGCTGGATTTACATCGCCAAGAGCAAATGAGATGGCGAAAGAAATAGTGGACAAGCGCAAAGGATGCCGCTTACTCAATATGTCACACAAGTCCGCGCTTAGCCTTTGAAGACCATTCCGCTTGCCCGCCTTTCGCAAGTATGGGGGTTGGACATGATCGTCCCTTGCGAACGGGTCGGAGCGGTTTCATGCGCATGTAATCGGTAGCAATGATAAGTTTACTAAATGGATTGAGGCTAAGCCAATCAAAAACTTGATGTCGGTATCGCTGTTTCTTCACGTAAAGTTGACGCTCGTATGGGGTCCCGCATGTGAGATCACTTCACGGAATGGGTCGAATTTTGACTCGAAGAATTCAAGGATTTCTGCAACTCCCAAGGCATACGAAGTCGACTACGCTTGTAGCCGCTTCATCCACAAATAATGGTCGCGTAACGAGCCAATGGATTGATCCTCAAGGGTCCGAAGCCCCGCTTGATGCGTAGATCTCAAGCATGCGGCCGGAGCTTGGGTCGATTTAACTTCCTTCGCTTTGGGGTTTACTTGACCATGCCCAATCGGTCGACCGAGAACTCCTTTTTCCTAGTCTATGGGGCAAGCAGCTTTACCGAAAGTGATCTCCTTCACAATGCTCCAGTTTAATTGAACTTTATAATGAAGCTGTTTGAGCAAGCACGCAGATGCAATGACCTCTCGGGAAGAGGAAAGAGAAATGGCTCGATCCGCTTCGACCATTTACCAAAGAAGACTTGCGCTACTGTACGACTTTTAAATGTGCGAGGTCGAGCCTTCCAGAAGGAGATCCGTCCTTCGAGTGGATCGCCAGGTATAACATAAACTCGCCTCCTCATGGGAAGGTCCCTTCATCGTCACAAAGGTGCTCCACAATGGGGCATATTGTCTCTACAATGTCGAACACGATATCGATGAGCCCCGAGCTTGAATGCTGATCTCTGCCTACCTGCCTTTACACTTAAAGTTTTTTCACCGGAAGAATTGTAATAAAGTACTTTGTAGCTCACGAGCTTTGAAGTAATAGTGTCATAATTCCTTCATAATTTTTGTCACTCTTATTTTGGCGTCGAGTAAAATTTTCACTTCAAAGGTGGCTTAGGCTGCCGAACTGCTCTGCCTAAGTTTTTTAAAAATCCCACCGAGTGGTAAGCGACTTCCACTGGGGCTTAGCTGCAGCCTGCTCACTTCGCCCAAGTTATTAAAAATCCCACCGAGTGGTGCTTCACTCCACTGGGGCTTAGCTGCAGCCAGGCTCGGCTTGTTATTAAATCCCACCGAGTGGTAAGCGACTTCCACTGGGCTTAGCTGCAGCCCTGGTCGCCTGTTATTATTAAAAAATCCCACCGAGTGGTAAGCCGACTTCCACTGGGGGCTTAGCTGCAGCCTGCCTCGCCTAAGTTATTAGAATCCCACCGAGTGGTAAGCTAGATTCCACTGGGCTTTAGCTGCAGTCCAAGGACTCGCCTAAGTATAAAGTATATTCAAGAAGGAAAACGAAGGCGGCCGATCATGCAATCCTCTCCTCCGAAGCTACACCATAAGTATGATGTGCCATTGCAAGGAAAATGAAGTGCAGGTCGGCTGCACCCTCTTCTCCGAGCTTCTCACACAAATACAACATGTCGACGCGACCTCTTCTTCCGAGCTCGGCTAACAAATACAACAGAATCCTATCGAGTGGTAAGCCGCAGACTTCCACTGGGGCTTAGCTGCAGCCTGCTGGGCTCGCCTAAGTTATTAGAATTCCCACCGAGTGGAGAGCAAACTCCCACTGGAGGCTTAGCTGCAGCCCAGCACGCCTAAGATAAAGAAATCCCACCGAAAGTGAAGAGCAAACCTCTCACTGGGGCTTAGCTGCAGCCCCAAGGCTCGCCTAAGATAAAGAATCCTACCGAGTGAAGAGCAAACCTCTCACTGGGGCTTAGCTGCAGCCCAGCTTTCGCCTAAGATAAAAGAATCCCACCGAGTGAAGAGCAAACCTCTCACTGGGGCTTAGCTGCAGCCAAAGCTGCTCGCCTAAGATAAAAATCCTACCGAGTGAAGAGCAAACCTCCACTGGGGCTTAGTCAGAGTCTTGCTCGCTTTAAGGTATAGGAAATCCTACCGAGTGAAGAGCAAACCTCTCACTCGGGGCTTAGCTGCAGCCTGGTGCTCGCTATGAATAACAACAACAGTAATGCGAGATCTCACTGTTAACCTGCAAAGAGCATTCAAGCCAAGGGCAATCATAGCCAAACATCCAATCCAAATTTAGGTCGACACCCAAAGTAACCGAGAGTGCTCAGCAATCGAGCCCGTTCAAAAGTTTTATCGGTTACAACTTCACTCGCATACCGAGGCAAATTCTAAGGTCAAGGAAAGTTTTTACCCTCCGTGGAGGGCTGGATGGAGCAACGAACTCGCTAAGATCAATCCCGCCGGCAACCGCTGGGCAGCAGCGATGAAAGTCTCCATGAAGGTCCGTGGTCGTGCTTTTTGGTGCGTTGGCCACCTCGAGAGCTGCCAGCCTTATCTTCTCGAGCTTCCTTGCAATGGACTCGCCAGACATTGTGGCACAACGTCCGCACCGCAAGACCGAGTCAAGATTTCTTCCACTTTTGCACTCGGTCGTGGACGGCGTTTCAATGAAAGCATCAATGACTCAAGGTCATTTTGGAGTGTTTCATTGGGGCCGTGAGGCCGAAGTCGATGCGGATGTAGCCACCTTCAGCCTTGCGAGATAATCCACACACAGAAGAAGAACGCTGGATTCCAATGGAAGATGTTCATGGCAGTTTCCATCGCTCATCGGGAATTGACAGGTCAAGGTTCGCTCAAATGGCTATGTTTCTTCTTCGGGTTATGGTAGAACTCTGTATAGACAAAACCTCGAGTCGAAAAGCCAAATAATGGAAACATAACAGCTTGGGAGGATTGGTCGAGTGGAGAAGGTTACCTTCAGCTTAAGGAACAATTTCTTAGCAAGGCCGCCCCAAGAAGCTTTCCACTCGCTTCTTCTTCCCAGCCAGCTGGAGGATCTTATCGGTCAAAGTTCTTCTTGTCAGCCTTCATTCGCTCAAGATCCTTGCCGCAGCAGCCGCCGTGAGCAGCCTTCAGATCCAAGTTATCCTTGCTCGAGCTTGGCAACCGAGGCCAATTCTTTTCATCGCAGAAGCTTGATCTTCTCTCGCAGTACCTCAAGCTCTTTTTTCCTTTTGAGCCTCCTTCACCTTGCCTGTGAATCGCAGCAAAGTCAAACTTGAAGCAAGTGGAGGATGACAGAGTCGTCAAATCTCACCAAACATACCTTTGGTCTCTCCTCCTTCTCACGATTCTCTCTGCACCAGCTTCAAGTCCAACTCGAGCTGAATATGCTCGCTTCCAGCTCAAGATAGCGTCACGAAGATCACAAGATTTCTACGAAGAGTCAGCTTGCAAAAAATATTAGAGATAATCCACTTCCGAGTGAATCAAGAAGAATTAGGCGTTTAAGACTACAATCGAATGCAAGCATTCAACCGTAGTCTCGGGATTACACCCAAGGTGCACTCATGTCTCCCCCAATCGGTCTTATTCAACATATAAATGACTCAACGACCAAAGAAAGAGTGAGTCGCACAAATGACCAGTCTCCATTCTTAGTAAGTTTACATGCAGTCGCACTCAACACCAACACAAAAAAAAAAAAAAGTCACTCACCGATTAAAGCCAGATCAGTAATCAATCGCCAAGCTTGATCACAGCCTGGGATTACACTCCAATGGGTGCACTCAGCGTGCCCCCCATCGGTCTCGAAACACATTCTGTTTATTCGAGTGGATGATCAATATTTATTTATGAAGTTTAAGACCGATCGCCAGCAATGACCTTAGCCTTGGGGATTGACACCTGGGTGCACTCAGCGCGCTCCGCTTAACACGGAGTTTTTATCGACACACCCAGGGTGACATGCTATTGCTATAAATTTCAGTAAAGAAAAGTTTTGATAGCATATCCTAACAGTACTGTGGTGGTCGATCGACCTGAACATTGCTCAAGGGCGTAGCTGGCATCATAAGTCGCCATTTCGTGATCCCGAGCGATCTTCACCGCTTCCATCATGATCCCCGCTTGACGGATCGCCTCCTTAGCAAGCATCGCTTTGGTCCTCCGGACGGGAAGCGTGGTGAAGATTGAAGGTTGTCCAAGACTCGACAAGCGGGGCCGAAAGACCGGTCACTGCACCGCCAAGGCGTCACGTGATGTCGAAAGCCGCCTCCCTTCCACACGACGGTCTCGGCGCCGTCAGCACTCCTCGGGTTTCTCCGCCACAGATGCCTTCCTACTCCTCCTAGCCCCTGGTTCCTCATCCTCATCATCGCTGTGTGAGAGTGATGATGTTATCGGTTGAGCTTCGTAAAAGAGTTAAAGTCGGAAATCTTGAGTCACCGACTAAGAGCAAGAATTAAAGATATAATACTAAGATTTGAGGTGATGGCGTTTTCCATCTCATGATCGCCACCTTTAGCCGAGGTTTCCGTAAGTCAAGTAGATCAAAATCCAAGAATCACTAATCGATCAAGTTTCAATCAGAGATAAAATCTATATAGAACATGAGAATTTAAGCAATATGTTTACTCCCGAGATGGTGGGGATGGACACTTTCATTTTGGCAAGAGGCTTGGTTGTCTCGCGCAACTACACTTCGCTTTGGCGCTTTTCGTCAGGCACCGGTGAAGCGGTTCGAGGAGCGCTTTGGTCGATCAGGCGAGGCATTGCGAACTCCCTTATCTGCTCAGCCAAGGCGGGTCACAAGTTTTGATCGCTTTCCGAGCGCTGTGGTGCGATTTCTCTCTTCTTCGTCTCCTCGCCATCATCATCTCGCCATCATCATCTTCATCGCCGCCGCCGCCTCCTCGCAGCCGCCTGAGTCCCACTCTTCTGACTTTCGCCTCACGCTATTCACCCTCCTCGCCGGAATCGGGCGCCATTGGGCATTGAATACAGCTCGGTGAATTCCTGGAAGTATTGAAGCAGCAGTTCAACACTAAGTTACGTAAACACACCGGCGTATAATACAACGTAAAATGTAATAAGGTAATTTTATCTCGAACGCTGTCTTAGAAGTCCTACCATCCTTCAATTCTCCGGCACCTCTAACAACACCTATGAAAAAATTACTTCCAACGGAGCTTTTTTCCTCACTCACGCTTATAGTCTCCGCAATACCATCATTAGGTGAGTTTTGTCTTTCTCTGTTCACCGATTCTGCCCTAATGAGCCTAGCACCATGTTGTAACAGGTCCATGGCCATGGCGTGCATGTTTCTGCAGTACCATACTGAAATTTTGAGCTATAAGTGTAAATAGTTTGTTTTTTCAATCTTATGATCCGCTTTTGAGGGCACGAACCGCTTTTTTGGGCTAGATATTTTCGGCGCATGCGGCATGTGTGTGATGTAAATTTTCCAGATCGAAAATTAGAAGTCCTACCATCTCAATTCCGATACCTTTCCAACACCTATGAAAATTACTCAAACGGAGCTTTTTCCGACTCACGCTTATAGTCTCGGTCAATACCATCAATAGGGTGAGTTTTGTCTTTTCTCTGCTCACCGATTCTGCCCTAATGTGAGCCTAGCACCATGTTGTAACAGGTCCATGGCCAAGGCGCATGTTTCGCAGACTATCTCGGATCACTTGGCCCGTAAAATTTCAAGCTATAAGTGCTAAATAGTTTGTTTTTCAATCTTATGCATCCGATTTTGAGGGCACTAACCTCCTTTTTGGGCTAGATATTTTCAATGGCGTGCAAGTATATGTGGATGTAAATTCTTCCAGATCGGAAAGTTAGAAGTCCTACCATCTCAATTCTCCGATACCTTTCCAACACCTATGAAAATTACTCAAACGGAGCTTTTCCTCGACTCACGCTTATAGTCTCGGTCAATACCATCAATAGGGTGAGTTTTGTCTTTTTCTCGCTCACCGATTCTGCCCTAATGTGAGCCTAGCACCATGTTGTAACAGGTCCATGGCTAAGGCGCATGTTTCGCACTATTCGGATCGGTTGGCCCGAAAAGTTTTCGAGCTATAAGTGCAAATAGTTTGTTTTTCAATCTTACATCCGCTTTTGAGGGCACGAACCGCCTTTTTTGGGCTAGATATTTTCAAGCATGCACGTGTGTATGTGGATGTGTAAATTCTTCCAGATCGGAAAGTTAGAAGTCCTACCATCTCAATTCTCCGATACCTTTCCAACACCTATGAAAATTACTCAAACGGAGCTTTTTCTCGACTCACGCTTATAGTCTCGGCCAATACCATCAATAGGGTGAGTTTTGTCTTTTCTCCGCTCACCGATTCTGCCCTAATGTGAGCCTAGCACCATGTTGTAACAGGTCCATGGCCAAGGCGCATGTTTCTCAGCACTATTCGGATCAGTTGGCCCAAAAAGTTCAAGCTATAGTGCTAAATAGTTTGTTTTTTCAATCTTATGATCCGCTTTTGAGGGCACGAACCGCCTTTTTTGGGCTAGATATTTTCAGTGCGCTGCACGTGTGTATGTGGATGTGTAAATTCTTCCAGATCGGAAAGTTAGAAGTCCTACCATCTCAATTCTCCGATACCTTTCCAACACCTATGAAAATTACTCAAACGGAGCTTTTTCACTCACGCTTATAGTCTCGGTCAATACCATCAATAGGGTGAGTTTTGTCTTTTCTCTGCTCACCGATTCTGCCCTAATGTGAGCCTAGCACCATGTTGTAACAGGTCCATGGCCAAGGCGCATGTTTCTGCACTCATTCGGATCAGTTGGCCTAGAAAATTTCGAGCTATAAGTGCTAAATAGTTTGTTTTTTCAATCTTGCATCCGCTTTTGAGGGCACGAACCGCCTTTTTGGGCTAGATATTTTCAGTGCACATGCACGTGTATGTGGATGTGTAAATTCTTCCAGATCGGAAAGTTAGAAGTCCTACCATCTCAATTCTCCGATACCTTTCCAACACCTATGAAAATTACTCAAACGGAGCTTTTTCTCGACTCACGCTTATAGTCTCGGCCAATACCATCAATAGGGTGAGTTTTGTCTTTTCTCTGCTCACCGATTCTGCCCTAATGTGAGCCTAGCACCATGTTGTAACAGGTCCATGGCCAAGGCGCATGTTTCGCAGACTATTCGGATCAGTTGGCCTGTAAAATTTCGAGCTATAAGTGCTAAATAGTTTGTTTTTTCAATCTTATGATCCGCTTTTGAGGGCACGAACCGCTTTTTTGGGCTAGATATTTTCAGTGCGCATGCACGTGTGTATGTGGATGTAAATTCTTCCAGATCGGAAAGTTAGAAGTCCTACCATCTCAATTCTCCGATACCTTTCCAACACCTATGAAAATTACTCAAACGGAGCTTTTTCTCGACTCACGCTTATAGTCTCGGTCAATACCATCAATAGGGTGAGTTTTGTCTTTTCTCTGCTCACCGATTCTGCCCTAATGTGAGCCTAGCACCATGTTGTAACAGGTCCATGGCCAAGGCGCATGTTTCTCGCAGACCATTCGGATCAGTTGGCCTGTAAAATTTCGAGCTATAAGTGCTAAATAGTTTGTTTTTTCAATCTTATGATCCGCTTTTTGAGGGCACGGACCGCCTTTTTTGGGCTAGATATTTTCCGTGCGCATGCACGTGTGTATGTGGATGTGTAAATTCTTCTAGATCGGAAAGTTAGAAGTCCTACCATCTCAAATTTCCGATACCTTTCCAACACCTATGAAAATTACTCAAACGGAGCTTTTTCTCACTCACGTTTATAGTCTCGGTCAATACCATCAATAGGGTGAGTTTTGTCTTTTCTCTGTTCACCGATTCTGCCCTAATGTGAGCCTAGCACCATGTTGTAACAGGTCCATGGCCAAGGCGCATGTTTCTACAGACCATTCGGATCAGTTGGCCCAAAAAAGTTCAAGCTATAAGTGCGAAATAGTTTGTTTTTTCAATCTTGCGATCCGTTTTTGAGGGCACGAACCGCCTTTTTTGGGCTAGATATTTTCAGTGCACGTGCACGTGTGTATGTGGATGTGTAAATTCTTCCAGATCGGAAAGTTAGAAGTCCTACCATCTCAATTCTCCGATACCTTTCCAACACCTATGAAAATTACTCAAACGGAGCTTTTTCTCGACTCACGCTTATAGTCTCGGTCAATACCATCAATAGGGTGAGTTTTGTCTTTTCTCTGCTCACCGATTCTGCCCTAATGTGAGCCTAGCACCATGTTGTAACAGGTCCATGGCCAAGGCGCATGTTTCGCAGACCATTCGGATAGGTTGGCCCAGAAAATTTCGAGCTATAAGTGCTAAATAGTTTGTTTTTTCAATCTTATGATCCGCTTTTGAGGGCACGAACCGCCTTTTTGGGCTAGATATTTTCAGTGCGCATGCACGTGTATGTGGATGTGTAAATTCTTCCAGATCGAAAAGTTAGAAGTCCTACCATCTCAATTCTCCGATACCTTTCCAACACCTATGAAAATTACTCAAACGGAGCTTTTTCTCGACTCACGCTTATAGTCTCGGTCAATACCATCAATAGGGTGAGTTTTGTCTTTTCTCTGCTCACCGATTCTGCCCTAATGTGAGCCTAGCACCATGTTGTAACAGGTCCATGGCCAAGGCGCATGTTTCTCGCAGACCATTCGGATCAGTTGGCCCAGTAAAATTTCAAGCTATAAGTGCTAAATAGTTTGTTTTTTCAATCTTATGATCCGCTTTTGAGGGCACGAACCGCCTTTTTTGGGCTAGATATTTTCAAAGCATGCATGCACGGTGTATGTGGATGTAAATTCTTCCAGATCGAAAAGTTAGAAGTCCTACCATCTCAATTCTCCGATACCTTTCCAACACCTATGAAAATTACTCAAACGGAGCTTTTTCTCGACTCACGCTTATAGTCTCGGCAATACCATCAATAGGGTGAGTTTTGTCTTTTCTCTGCTCACCGATTCTGCCCTAATGTGAGCCTAGCACCATGTTGTAACAGGTCCATGGCCAAGGCGCATGTTTCGCAGACTATTCGGATCAGTTGGCCCGTAAAATTTCGAGCTATAAGTGCTAAATAGTTTGTTTTTTCAATCTTATGATCCGCTTTTGAGGGCACGAACCGCCTTTTTGGGCTAGATATTTTCAGTGCGCATGCACGTGTGTATGTGGATGTGTAAATTCTTCCAGATCGGAAAATTAGAAGTCCTATCATCTCAATTCTCCGATACCTTTCCAACACCTATGAAAATTACTCAAACGGAGCTTTTTCTCGACTCACGCTTATAGTCTCGGTCAATACCATCAATAGGGTGAGTTTTGTCTTTTCTCTGCTCACCGATTCTGCCCTAATGTGAGCCTAGCACCATGTTGTAACAGGTCCATGGCCAAGGCGCATGTTTCAGCAGACTATTCGGATCAGTTGGCCTAGAAAATTTCGAGCTATAAGTGCTAAATAGTTTGTTTTTTCAATCTTATGATCCGCTTTTGAGGGCACGAACCGCCTTTTTTGGGCTAGATATTTTCAGTGCGCATGCACGTGTGTATGTGGATGTAAATTCTTCCAGATCGGAAAGTTAGAAGTCCTACCATCTCAATTCTCCGATACCTTTCCAACACCTATGAAAATTACTCAAACGGAGCTTTTTCTCGACTCACGCTTATAGTCTCGGTCAATACCATCAATAGGGTGAGTTTTGTCTTTTCTCTGCTCACCGATTCTGCCCTAATGTGAGCCTAGCACCATGTTGTAACAGGTCCATGGCCAAGGCGCATGTTTCTCAGCACTATTCGGATCAGTTGGCCCGTAAAAGTTCAAGCTATAAGTGCTAAATAGTTTGTTTTTTCAATCTTATGATCCGCTTTTGAGGGCACGAACCGCCTTTTTGGGCTAGATATTTTCAGTGCATGCACGTGGTATGTGGATGTAAATTCTTCCAGATCGGAAAGTTAGAAGTCCTACCATCTCAATTCTCCGATACCTTTCCAACACCTATGAAAATTACTCAAACGGAGCTTTTTCTCGACTCACGCTTATAGTCTCGGCAATACCATCAATAGGGTGAGTTTTGTCTTTTCTCTGCTCACCGATTCTGCCCTAATGTGAGCCTAGCACCATGTTGTAACAGGTCCATGGCCAAGGCGCATGTTTCGCAGACCATTCGGATCAGTTGGCCCAGAAAATTTCGAGCTATAAGTGCTAAATAGTTTGTTTTTTCAATCTTATGATCCGCTTTTGAGGGCACGAACCGCTTTTTTGGGCTAGATATTTTCAGTGCATGCACGTGTGTATGTGGATGTGTAAATTCTTCCAGATCGAAAATTAGAAGTCCTATCATCTCAATTCTCCGATACCTTTCCAACACCTATGAAAATTACTCAAACGGAGCTTTTTCTCGACTCACGCTTATAGTCTCGGTCAATACCATCAATAGGGTGAGTTTTGTCTTTTCTCTGCTCACCGATTCTGCCCTAATGTGAGCCTAGCACCATGTTGTAACAGGTCCATGGCCAAGGCGCATGTTTCGCAGACCATTCGGATCAGTTGGCCTAGAAAATTTCGAGCTATAAGTGCTAAATAGTTTGTTTTTTCAATCTTATGATCCGCTTTTGAGGGCACGAACCGCCTTTTTTGGGCTAGATATTTTCAGTGCGCATGCACGTGTGTATGTGGATGTGTAAATTCTTCCAGATCGAAAAGTTAGAAGTCCTACCATCTCAATTCTCCGATACCTTTCCAACACCTATGAAAATTACTCAAACGGAGCTTTTTCTGACTCACGTTTATAGTCTCGGTCAATACCATCAATAGGGTGAGTTTTGTCTTTTCTCTATTCACCGATTCTGCCCTAATGTGAGCCTAGCACCATGTTGTAACAGGTCCATGGCCAAGGCGCATGTTTCTGCAGACCATTCGGATCAGTTGGCCCAGAAAATTTCGAGCTATAAGTGCGAAATAGTTTGTTTTTTCAATCTTATGATCCGCTTTTGAGGGCACGAACCGCTTTTTTGGGCTAGATATTTTCAGTGCGCATGCACGTGGTATGTGGATGTGTAAATTCTTCCAGATCGGAAAGTTAGAAGTCCTACCATCTCAATTCTCCGATACCTTTCCAACACCTATGAAAATTACTCAAACGGAGCTTTTTCTGACTCACGTTTATAGTCTCGGTCAATACCATCAATAGGGTGAGTTTTGTCTTTTCTCTGCTCACCGATTCTGCCCTAATGTGAGCCTAGCACCATGTTGTAACAGGTCCATGGCCAAGGCGCATGTTTCGCAGCACTATTCGGATCAGTTGGCCTGAAAATTTCGAGCTATAAGTGCTAAATAGTTTGTTTTTTCAATCTTATGATCCGCTTTTGAGGGCACGAACCGCTTTTTTGGGCTAGATATTTTCAGTGCAATGCACGTGTGTATGTGGATGTGTAAATTCTTCCAGATCGAAAATTAGAAGTCCTATCATCTCAATTCTCCGATACCTTTCCAACACCTATGAAAATTACTCAAACGGAGCTTTTTCTCGACTCACGCTTATAGTCTCGGTCAATACCATCAATAGGGTGAGTTTTGTCTTTTCTCTTCACCGATTCTGCCCTAATGTGAGCCTAGCACCATGTTGTAACAGGTCCATGGCCAAGGCGATGTTTCGCAGACCATTCGGATCAGTTGGCCCGTAAAATTTCGAGCTATAAGTGCTAAATAGTTTGTTTTTTCAATCTTATGATCCGCTTTTGAGGGCACGAACCGCCTTTTTTGGGCTAGATATTTTCAGTGCATGCACGTGTGTATGTGGATGTGTAAATTCTTCCAGATCGGAAAGTTAGAAGTCCTACCATCTCAATTCTCCGATACCTTTCCAACACCTATGAAAATTACTCAAACGGAGCTTTTTCTCGACTCACGCTTATAGTCTCGGTCAATACCATCAATAGGGTGAGTTTTGTCTTTTCTCTGCTCACCGATTCTGCCCTAATGTGAGCCTAGCACCATGTTGTAACAGGTCCATGGCCAAGGCGCATGTTTCTGCAGACTATTCGGATCAGTTGGCCTAGAAAATTTCGAGCTATAAGTGCTAAATAGTTTGTTTTTTCAATCTTATGATCCGCTTTTGAGGGCACGAACCGCTTTTTTTGGGCTAGATATTTTCAGTGCATGCACGTGTATGTGGATGTGCAAATTCTTCCAGATCGGAAAGTTAGAAGTCCTATCATCTCAATTCTCCGATACCTTTCCAACACCTATGAAAATTACTCAAACGGAGCTTTTTCTGACTCACATTTATAGTCTCGGTCAATACCATCAATAGGGTGAGTTTTGTCTTTTCTCTGTTCACCGATTCTGCCCTAATGTGAGCCTAGCACCATGTTGTAACAGGTCCATGGCCAAGGCGCATGTTTCTCAGCACTATTCGGATCAGTTGGCCCAGAAAATTTCGAGCTATAAGTGCTAAATAGTTTGTTTTTTCAATCTTACATCCGCTTTTGAGGGCACGAACCGCCTTTTTGGGCTAGATATTTTCAGTGCGCATGCACGTGTGTATGTGGATGTGTAAATTCTTCCAGATCGAAAGTTAGAAGTCCTACCATCTCAATTCTCCGATACCTTTCCAACACCTATGAAAATTACTCAAACGGAGCTTTTTCTCGACTCACGCTTATAGTCTCGGTCAATACCATCAATAGGGTGAGTTTTGTCTTTTCTCTGCTCACCGATTCTGCCCTAATGTGAGCCTAGCACCATGTTGTAACAGGTCCATGGCCAAGGCGCATGTTTCTGCAGCACTATTCGGATCAGTTGGCCTAGAAAATTTCGAGCTATAAGTGCTAAATAGTTTGTTTTTTCAATCTTATGATCCGCTTTTGAGGGCACGAACCGCTTTTTTGGGCTAGATATTTTCAGTGCATGCACGTGTATGTGGATGTGTAAATTCTTCCAGATCGGAAAGTTAGAAGTCCTACCATCTCAATTCTCCGATACCTTTCCAACACCTATGAAAATTACTCAAACGGAGCTTTTTCTCGACTCACGCTTATAGTCTCGGTCAATACCATCAATAGGGTGAGTTTTGTCTTTTCTCTGCTTCACCGATTCTGCCCTAATGTGAGCCTAGCACCATGTTGTAACAGGTCCATGGCCAAGGCGCATGTTTCGCAGACTATTCGGATCAGTTGGCCCGTAAAATTTCGAGCTATAAGTGCTAAATAGTTTGTTTTTTCAATCTTATGATCCGCTTTTGAGGGCACGAACCGCTTTTTTGGGCTAGATATTTTCAGTGTGCATGCACGTGTATGTGGATGTGTAAATTCTTCCAGATCGGAAAATTAGAAGTCCTACCATCTCAATTCTCCGATACCTTTCCAACACCTATGAAAATTACTCAAACGGAGCTTTTTCTCGACTCACGCTTATAGTCTCGGTCAATACCATCAATAGGGTGAGTTTTGTCTTTTCTCTGCTCACCGATTCTGCCCTAATGTGAGCCTAGCACCATGTTGTAACAGGTCCATGGCCAAGGCGCATGTTTCTGCAGACCATTCGGATCAGTTGGCCCGTAAAAATTTCGAGCTATAAGTGCTAAATAGTTTGTTTTTTCAATCTTATGATCCGCTTTTGAGGGCACGAACCGCTTTTTTGGGCTAGATATTTTCAGTGCATGCACGCAGGTATGTGGATGTAAATTCTTCCAGATCGGAAAGTTAGAAGTCCTACCATCTCAATTCTCCGATACCTTTCCAACACCTATGAAAATTACTCAAACGGAGCTTTTTCTCGACTCACGCTTATAGTCTCGGTCAATACCATCAATAGGGTGAGTTTTGTCTTTTCTCTGCTCACCGATTCTGCCCTAATGTGAGCCTAGCACCATGTTGTAACAGGTCCATGGCCAAGGCGCATGTTTCTCAGAGACCATTCGGATCAGTTGGCCTAGAAAATTTCGAGCTATAAGTGCTAAATAGTTTGTTTTTTCAATCTTATGATCCGCTTTTGAGGGCACGAACCGCCTTTTTTGGGCTAGATATTTTCAGTGCATGCACGCACGTGTATGTGGATGTAAATTCTTCCAGATCGGAAAGTTAGAAGTCCTACCATCTCAATTCTCCGATACCTTTCCAACACCTATGAAAATTACTCAAACGGAGCTTTTTCTCGACTCACGCTTATAGTCTCGGTCAATACCATCAATAGGGTGAGTTTTGTCTTTCTCTATTCACCGATTCTGCCCTAATGTGAGCCTAGCACCATGTTGTAACAGGTCCATGGCCAAGGCGCATGTTTCGCAGACCACTATCTCGGATCAGTTGGCCCGTAAAAGTTCAAGCTATAAGTGCTAAATAGTTTGTTTTTTCAATCTTATGCATCCGCTTTTGAGGGCACGAACCGCCTTTTTTGGGCTAGATATTTTCAGTGCATGCACGTGTGTATGTGGATGTGTAAATTCTTCCAGATCGAAAAGTTAGAAGTCCTACCATCTCAATTCTCCGATACCTTTCCAACACCTATGAAAATTACTCAAACGGAGCTTTTTCTCGACTCACGCTTATAGTCTCGGTCAATACCATCAATAGGGTGAGTTTTGTCTTTTCTCTGCTCACCGATTCTGCCCTAATGTGAGCCTAGCACCATGTTGTAACAGGTCCATGGCCAAGGCGCATGTTTCGCAGACTATTCGGATCAGTTGGCCTAGAAAATTTCGAGCTATAAGTGCTAAATAGTTTGTTTTTTCAATCTTATGATCCGCTTTTGAGGGCACGAACCGCCTTTTTTGGGCTAGATATTTTCAAAGTGCATGCACGGTGTATGTGGATGTGTAAATTCTTCCAGATCGGAAAGTTAGAAGTCCTACCATCTCAATTCTCCGATACCTTTCCAACACCTATGAAAATTACTCAAACGGAGCTTTTTCTCGACTCACGCTTATAGTCTCGGTCAATACCATCAATAGGGTGAGTTTTGTCTTTTCTCTGCTCACCGATTCTGCCCTAATGTGAGCCTAGCACCATGTTGTAACAGGTCCATGGCCAAGGCGCATGTTTCGCAGACCATTCGGATCAGTTGGCCCAGTAAAATTTCGAGCTATAAGTGCTAAATAGTTTGTTTTTTCAATCTTATGATCCGCTTTTGAGGGCACGAACCGCCTTTTTGGGCTAGATATTTTCAGTGCATGCACGTGTGTATGTGGATGTAAATTCTTCCAGATCGGAAAGTTAGAAGTCCTACCATCTCAATTCTCTGATACCTTTCCAACACCTATGAAAATTACTCAAACGGAGCTTTTTCTGACTCACGTTTATAGTCTCGGTCAATACCATCAATAGGGTGAGTTTTGTCTTTTCTCTATTCACCGATTCTGCCCTAATGTGAGCCTAGCACCATGTTGTAACAGGTCCATGGCCAAGGCGCATGTTTCTGCAGACCATTCGGATCAGTTGGCCCAGAAAATTTCGAGCTATAAGTGCGAAATAGTTTGTTTTTTCAATCTTATGATCCGCTTTTGAGGGCACGAACCGCTTTTTTGGGCTAGATATTTTCAGTGCGCATGCACGGGTTATGTGGATGTGTAAATTCTTCCAGATCGGAAAGTTAGAAGTCCTACCATCTCAATTCTCCGATACCTTTCCAACACCTATGAAAATTACTCAAACGGAGCTTTTTCTCGACTCACGCTTATAGTCTCGGTCAATACCATCAATAGGGTGAGTTTTGTCTTTTCTCTGCTCACCGATTCTGCCCTAATGTGAGCCTAGCACCATGTTGTAACAGGTCCATGGCCAAGGCGCATGTTTCTCAGCACTATTCGGATCAGTTGGCCTAGAAAATTTCGAGCTATAAGTGCTAAATAGTTTGTTTTTTCAATCTTATGATCCGCTTTTGAGGGCACGAACCGCCTTTTTTGGGCTAGATATTTTCAGTGCGCATGCACGTGTATGTGGATGTGTAAATTCTTCCAGATCGGAAAGTTAGAAGTCCTACCATCTCAATTCTCCGATACCTTTCCAACACCTATGAAAATTACTCAAACGGAGCTTTTTCTCGACTCACGCTTATAGTCTCGGTCAATACCATCAATAGGGTGAGTTTTGTCTTTTCTCTGCTCACCGATTCTGCCCTAATGTGAGCCTAGCACCATGTTGTAACAGGTCCATGGCCAAGGCGATGTTTCGCAGCACTATTCGGATCAGTTGGCCCAGAAAATTTCAAGCTATAAGTGCTAAATAGTTTGTTTTTTCAATCTTATGATCCGCTTTTGAGGGCACGAACCGCCTTTTTTGGGCTAGATATTTTCAGTGCGCATGCACGTGTGTATGTGGATGTAAATTCTTCCAGATCGAAAAGTTAGAAGTCCTACCATCTCAATTCTCCGATACCTTTCCAACACCTATGAAAATTACTCAAACGGAGCTTTTTCTCGACTCACGCTTATAGTCTCGGTCAATACCATCAATAGGGTGAGTTTTGTCTTTTCTCTGCTCACCGATTCTGCCCTAATGTGAGCCTAGCACCATGTTGTAACAGGTCCATGGCCAAGGCGCATGTTTCTGCAGACCATTCGGATCAGTTGGCCCAAAAATTTCAAGCTATAAGTGCTAAATAGTTTGTTTTTTCAATCTTATGATCCGCTTTTGAGGGCACGAACCGCCTTTTTGGGCTAGATATTTTCAGTGCTCATGCACGTGTATGTGGATGTGTAAATTCTTCCAGATCGGAAAGTTAGAAGTCCTACCATCTCAATTCTCCGATACCTTTCCAACACCTATGAAAATTACTCAAACGGAGCTTTTTCTCGACTCACGCTTATAGTCTCGGTCAATACCATCAATAGGGTGAGTTTTGTCTTTTCTCTGCTCACCGATTCTGCCCTAATGTGAGCCTAGCACCATGTTGTAACAGGTCCATGGCCAAGGCGCATGTTTCGCAGACCATTCGGATCAGGTTGGCCTAGAAAATTTCGAGCTATAAGTGCTAAATAGTTTGTTTTTTCAATCTTATGATCCGCTTTTGAGGGCACGAACCGCTTTTTTGGGCTAGATATTTTCAGTGCATGCACGTGTGTATGTGGATGTAAATTCTTCCAGATCGGAAAATTAGAAGTCCTACCATCTCAATTCTCCGATACCTTTCCAACACCTATGAAAATTACTCAAACGGAGCTTTTTCTCGACTCACGCTTATAGTCTCGGTCAATACCATCAATAGGGTGAGTTTTGTCTTTTCTCTATTCACCGATTCTGCCCTAATGTGAGCCTAGCACCATGTTGTAACAGGTCCATGGCCAGGCGCATGTTTCTCGCAGACCATCTCGGATCAGTTGGCCTAAAAATTCAAGCTATAAGTGCTAAATAGTTTGTTTTTTCAATCTTATGATCCGCTTTTGAGGGCACGAACCGCCTTTTTGGGCTAGATATTTTCAGTGCTGCATGCACGTGTATGTGGATGTGTAAATTCTTCCAGATCGAAAAGTTAGAAGTCCTACCATCTCAATTCTCCGATACCTTTCCAACACCTATGAAAATTACTCAAACGGAGCTTTTTCTCGACTCACGCTTATAGTCTCGGTCAATACCATCAATAGGGTGAGTTTTGTCTTTTCTCTGCTCACCGATTCTGCCCTAATGTGAGCCTAGCACCATGTTGTAACAGGTCCATGGCCAAGGCGCATGTTTCTGCAGACCATTCGGATCAGTTGGCCCAAAAATTTCGAGCTATAAGTGCTAAATAGTTTGTTTTTTCAATCTTATGATCCGCTTTTGAGGGCACGAACCGCTTTTTTGGGCTAGATATTTTCAGTGCTCATGCACGTGTATGTGGATGTGTAAATTCTTCCAGATCGGAAAGTTAGAAGTCCTACCATCTCAATTCTCCGATACCTTTCCAACACCTATGAAAATTACTCAAACGGAGCTTTTTCTCGACTCACGCTTATAGTCTCGGTCAATACCATCAATAGGGTGAGTTTTGTCTTTTCTCTGCTCACCGATTCTGCCCTAATGTGAGCCTAGCACCATGTTGTAACAGGTCCATGGCCAAGGCGCATGTTTCGCAGACTATTCGGATCAGTTGGCCTAGAAAATTTCGAGCTATAAGTGCTAAATAGTTTGTTTTTTCAATCTTATGATCCGCTTTTGAGGGCACGAACCGCTTTTTTGGGCTAGATATTTTCAGTGCATGCACGTGTATGTGGATGTGTAAATTCTTCCAGATCGAAAAGTTAGAAGTCCTACCATCTCAATTCTCCGATACCTTTCCAACACCTATGAAAATTACTCAAACGGAGCTTTTTCTCGACTCACGCTTATAGTCTCGGTCAATACCATCAATAGGGTGAGTTTTGTCTTTTCTCTATTCACCGATTCTGCCCTAATGTGAGCCTAGCACCATGTTGTAACAGGTCCATGGCCAAGGCGCATGTTTCGCAGACCATCTTGATCAGTTGGCCTTAAAATTTCAAGCTATAAGTGCTAAATAGTTTGTTTTTTCAATCTTATGATCCGCTTTTGAGGGCACGAACCGCTTTTTTGGGCTAGATATTTTCAGTGCGCATGCACGTGTATGTGGATGTGTAAATTCTTCCAGATCGAAAGTTAGAAGTCCTACCATCTCAATTCTCCGATACCTTTCCAACACCTATGAAAATTACTCAAACGGAGCTTTTTCTCGACTCACGCTTATAGTCTCGTCAATACCATCAATAGGGTGAGTTTTGTCTTTTCTCTGCTCACCGATTCTGCCCTAATGTGAGCCTAGCACCATGTTGTAACAGGTCCATGGCCAAGGCGCATGTTTCTCGCAGACTATTCGGATCAGTTGGCCTGTAAAATTTCGAGCTATAAGTGCTAAATAGTTTGTTTTTTCAATCTTATGATCCGCTTTTGAGGGCACGAACCGCCTTTTTTGGGCTAGATATTTTCAGTGCGCATGCACGTGTATGTGGATGTAAATTCTTCCAGATCGAAAATTAGAAGTCCTACCATCTCAATTCTCGGATACCTTTCCAACACCTATGAAAATTACTCAAACGGAGCTTTTTCTGACTCACGTTTATAGTCTCAGTCAATACCATCAATAGGGTGAGTTTTGTCTTTTCTCTGTTCACTGATTCTGCCCTAATGTGAGCCTAGCACCATGTTGTAACAGGTCCATGGCCAAGGCGCATGTTTCTGCAGACCATTCGGATCAGTTGGCCTAGAAAATTTCGAGCTATAAGTGTGAAATAGTTTGTTTTTTCAATCTTGTGATCCGTTTTTGAGGGCACGAACCGCCTTTTTTGGGCTAGATATTTTCAGTGCGCATGCACGTGTGTATGTGGATGTGTAAATTCTTCCAGATCGGAAAGTTAGAAGTCCTACCATCTCAATTCTCCGATACCTTTCCAACACCTATGAAAATTACTCAAACGGAGCTTTTTCTGACTCACGTTTATAGTCTCGGTCAATACCATCAATAGGGTGAGTTTTGTCTTTTCTCTATTCACCGATTCTGCCCTAATGTGAGCCTAGCACCATGTTGTAACAGGTCCATGGCCAAGGCGCATGTTTCTGCAGACCATTCGGATCAGTTGGCCCAGAAAATTTCAAGCTATAAGTGCGAAATAGTTTGTTTTTTCAATCTTATGATCCGCTTTTGAGGGCACGAACCGCCTTTTTTGGGCTAGATATTTTAGTGCTGCATGCACGTGTGTATGTGGATGTGTAAATTCTTCCAGATCGAAAAGTTAGAAGTCCTACCATCTCAATTCTCCGATACCTTTCCAACACCTATGAAAATTACTCAAACGGAGCTTTTTCTCGACTCACGCTTATAGTCTCGTCAATACCATCAATAGGGTGAGTTTTGTCTTTTCTCTGCTCACCGATTCTGCCCTAATGTGAGCCTAGCACCATGTTGTAACAGGTCCATGGCCAAGGCGCATGTTTCTGCAGCACTATTCGGATCAGTTGGCCTAAAAATTTCGAGCTATAAGTGCTAAATAGTTTGTTTTTTCAATCTTATGATCCGCTTTTGAGGGCACGAACCGCTTTTTTGGGCTAGATATTTTCAGTGCATGCACGTGTATGTGGATGTAAATTCTTCCAGATCGGAAAATTAGAAGTCCTATCATCTCAATTCTCCGATACCTTTCCAACACCTATGAAAATTACTCAAACGGAGCTTTTTCTCGACTCACGCTTATAGTCTCGGTCAATACCATCAATAGGGTGAGTTTTGTCTTTTCTCTGCTCACCGATTCTGCCCTAATGTGAGCCTAGCACCATGTTGTAACAGGTCCATGGCCAAGGCGCATGTTTCTGCAGACTATTCGGATCAGTTGGCCTAGAAAATTTCGAGCTATAAGTGCTAAATAGTTTGTTTTTTCAATCTTATGATCCGCTTTTGAGGGCACGAACCGCTTTTTTGGGCTAGATATTTTCAGTGCATGCATGCACGTGTATGTGGATGTGTAAATTCTTCCAGATCGGAAAGTTAGAAGTCCTACCATCTCAATTCTCCGATACCTTTCCAACACCTATGAAAATTACTCAAACGGAGCTTTTTCTCGACTCACGCTTATAGTCTCGGTCAATACCATCAATAGGGTGAGTTTTGTCTTTTCTCTGCTCACCGATTCTGCCCTAATGTGAGCCTAGCACCATGTTGTAACAGGTCCATGGCCAAGGCGCATGTTTCGCAGACTATTCGGATCAGTTGGCCCAAAAAGTTCAAGCTATAAGTGCTAAATAGTTTGTTTTTTCAATCTTATGATCCGCTTTTGAGGGCACGAACCGCTTTTTTGGGCTAGATATTTTCAGTGCATGCACGTGGTATGTGGATGTGTAAATTCTTCCAGATCGAAAGTTAGAAGTCCTATCATCTCAATTCTCCGATACCTTTCCAACACCTATGAAAATTACTCAAACGGAGCTTTTTCTGACTCACGTTTATAGTCTCGGTCAATACCATCAACAAGGTGAGTTTTGTCTTTTCTCTGCTCACCATGTGAGCCTAGAACCATGTTGTAACAGGTCCATGGCCAAGGCGCATGTTTCTGCAGACCATTCGGGTCAGTTGGCCCAGAAAATTTCGAGCTATAAGTGCGAAATAGTTTGTTTTTTCAATCTTATGATCCGCTTTTGAGGGCACGAACCGCTTTTTTGGGCTAGATATTTTCAGTGCATGCACGTGTATGTGGATGTGTAAATTCTTCCAGATCGGAAAATTAGAAGTCCTATCATCTCAATTCTCCGATACCTTTCCAACACCTATGAAAATTACTCAAACGGAGCTTTTTCTCGACTCACGCTTATAGTCTCGGTCAATACCATCAATAGGGTGAGTTTTGTCTTTTCTCTGCTCACCGATTCTGCCCTAATGTGAGCCTAGCACCATGTTGTAACAGGTCCATGGCCAAGGCGATGTTTCTCAGCAGACCATTCGGATCAGTTGGCCTAGAAAATTTCGAGCTATAAGTGCTAAATAGTTTGTTTTTTCAATCTTATGATCCGCTTTTGAGGGCACGAACCGCTTTTTTGGGCTAGATATTTTCAGTGCATGCACGTGTGTATGTGGATGTGTAAATTCTTCCAGATCGAAAAGTTAGAAGTCCTACCATCTCAATTCTCCGATACCTTTCCAACACCTATGAAAATAACTCAAATGGAGCTTTTTCTCACTCACGTTTATAGTCTCGATCAATACCATCAATAGGGTGCGTTTTGTCTTTTATCTATTCACCAATTTGGCCCTAATGTGAGCCTAGCACCATGCTGTAACAGGTCCATGGCCAAGGCGCATGTTTCTGCAGACCATTTGGATCAGTTGGACCAGAAAATTTCAAGCTATAAGTGCTAAATAGTTTGTTTTTTCAATCTTATGATCCGCTTTTGAGGGCACGAACCGCCTTTTTGGGCTAGATATTTTCAGTGCAGCATGCACGTGTGTATGTGGATGTGTAAATTCTTCCAGATCGGAAAGTTAGAAGTCCTACCATCTCAATTCTCCGATACCTTTCCAACACCTATGAAAATTACTCAAACGGAGCTTTTTCTCGACTCACGCTTATAGTCTCGGTCAATACCATCAATAGGGTGAGTTTTGTCTTTTCTCTGCTCACCGATTCTGCCCTAATGTGAGCCTAGCACCATGTTGTAACAGGTCCATGGCCAAGGCGCATGTTTCGCAGACCATTCGGATCAGTTGGCCCAGAAAATTTCGAGCTATAAGTGCTAAATAGTTTGTTTTTTCAATCTTATGATCCGCTTTTGAGGGCACGAACCGCTTTTTTGGGCTAGATATTTTCAGTGCGCATGCACGTGTATGTGGATGTAAATTCTTCCAGATCGAAAATTAGAAGTCCTATCATCTCAATTCTCCGATACCTTTCCAACACCTATGAAAATTACTCAAACGGAGCTTTTTCTCGACTCACGCTTATAGTCTCGGTCAATACCATCAATAGGGTGAGTTTTGTCTTTTCTCTGCTCACCGATTCTGCCCTAATGTGAGCCTAGCACCATGTTGTAACAGGTCCATGGCCAAGGCGCATGTTTCTCGCAGACCATTCGGATCAGTTGGCCTAGAAAATTTCGAGCTATAAGTGCTAAATAGTTTGTTTTTTCAATCTTATGATCCGCTTTTGAGGGCACGAACCGCTTTTTTGGGCTAGATATTTTCAGTGCGCATGCACGTGTATGTGGATGTGTAAATTCTTCCAGATCGGAAAGTTAGAAGTCCTACCATCTCAATTCTCCGATACCTTTCCAACACCTATGAAAATTACTCAAACGGAGCTTTTTCTCGACTCACGCTTATAGTCTCGGTCAATACCATCAATAGGGTGAGTTTTGTCTTTTCTCTATTCACCGATTCTGCCCTAATGTGAGCCTAGCACCATGTTGTAACAGGTCCATGGCCAAGGCGCATGTTTCGCAGACCATTCGGATCAGTTGGCCCGTAAAATTTCAAGCTATAAGTGCTAAATAGTTTGTTTTTTCAATCTTATGATCCGCTTTTGAGGGCACGAACCGCCTTTTTTGGGCTAGATATTTTCAGTGCTCATGCACGTGGTATGTGGATGTGTAAATTCTTCCAGATCGAAAGTTAGAAGTCCTACCATCTCAATTCTCCGATACCTTTCCAACACCTATGAAAATTACTCAAACGGAGCTTTTTCTCGACTCACGCTTATAGTCTCTCAATACCATCAATAGGGTGAGTTTTGTCTTTCTCTGCTCACCGATTCTGCCCTAATGTGAGCCTAGCACCATGTTGTAACAGGTCCATGGCCAAGGCGCATGTTTCTGCAGACCATCTCGGATCAGTTGGCCTGTAAAATTTCGAGCTATAAGTGCTAAATAGTTTGTTTTTTCAATCTTATGATCCGCTTTTGAGGGCACGAACCGCCTTTTTTGGGCTAGATATTTTCAGTGCATGCACGTGTATGTGGATGTGTAAATTCTTCCAGATCGGAAAATTAGAAGTCCTATCATCTCAATTCTCCGATACCTTTCCAACACCTATGAAAATTACTCAAACGGAGCTTTTTCTCGACTCACGCTTATAGTCTCGGTCAATACCATCAATAGGGTGAGTTTTGTCTTTTCTCTGCTCACCGATTCTGCCCTAATGTGAGCCTAGCACCATGTTGTAACAGGTCCATGGCCAAGGCGCATGTTTCTCGCAGACCATTCGGATCAGTTGGCCCAGAAAATTTCGAGCTATAAGTGCTAAATAGTTTGTTTTTTCAATCTTATGATCCGCTTTTGAGGGCACGAACCGCCTTTTTTGGGCTAGATATTTTCAGTGCGCATGCACGTGTGTATGTGGATGTGTAAATTCTTCCAGATCGAAAAGTTAGAAGTCCTACCATCTCAATTCTCCGATACCTTTCCAACACCTATGAAAATTACTCAAACGGAGCTTTTTCTGACTCACGTTTATAGTCTCTGTCAATACCATCAATAGGGTGAGTTTTGTCTTTTCTCTGTTCACCAATTCTGCCCTAATGTGAGCCTAGCATCATGTTGTAACAGGTCCATGGCCAAGGCGCATGTTTCTGCAGACCATTCGGATCAGTTGGCCCAGAAAAATTTCGAGCTATAAGTGCGAAATAGTTTGTTTTTTCAATCTTGCGATCCGTTTTTTAGGGCACGAACCGCCTTTTTTGGGCTAGATATTTTCAGTGCGCGTGCACGTGTATGTGGATGTGTAAATTCTTCCAGATCGAAAATTAGAAGTCCTACCATCTCAATTCTCCGATACCTTTCCAACACCTATGAAAATTACTCAAACGGAGCTTTTTCTCGACTCACGCTTATAGTCTCGGTCAATACCATCAATAGGGTGAGTTTTGTCTTTTCTCTGCTCACCGATTCTGCCCTAATGTGAGCCTAGCACCATGTTGTAACAGGTCCATGGCCAAGGCGCATGTTTCTGCAGACTATTCGGATCAGTTGGCCTTAAAATTTCGAGCTATAAGTGCTAAATAGTTTGTTTTTTCAATCTTATGATCCGCTTTTGAGGGCACGAACCGCCTTTTTTGGGCTAGATATTTTCAGTGCATGCATGCACGTGTATGTGGATGTGTAAATTCTTCCAGATCGAAAATTAGAAGTCCTACCATCTCAATTCTCCGATACCTTTCCAACACCTATGAAAATTACTCAAACGGAGCTTTTTTCTCGACTCACGCTTATAGTCTCGGTCAATACCATCAATAGGGTGAGTTTTGTCTTTTCTCTGCTCACCGATTCTGCCCTAATGTGAGCCTAGCACCATGTTGTAACAGGTCCATGGCCAAGGCGCATGTTTCGCAGACCATTCGGATCAGTTGGCCCAGAAAATTTCGAGCTATAAGTGCTAAATAGTTTGTTTTTTCAATCTTATGATCCGCTTTTGAGGGCACGAACCGCTTTTTTGGGCTAGATATTTTCAGCATGCATGCACGTGTATGTGGATGTGTAAATTCTTCCAGATCGGAAAGTTAGAAGTCCTACCATCTCAATTCTCCGATACCTTTCCAACACCTATGAAAATTACTCAAACGGAGCTTTTTCTGACTCACGTTTATAGTCTCGGTCAATACCATCAATAGGGTGAGTTTTGTCTTTTCTCTGTTCACCGATTCTGCCCTAATGTGAGCCTAGCACCATGTTGTAACAGGTCCATGGCCAAGGCGCATGTTTCTGCAGACCATTCGGATCAGTTGGCCCAGAAAATTTCAAGCTATAAGTGCGAAATAGTTTGTTTTTTCAATCTTGTGATCCGTTTTTGAGGGCACGAACCGCCTTTTTTGGGCTAGATATTTTCAGTGCGCATGCACGTGTATGTGGATGTGTAAATTCTTCCAGATCGAAAGTTAGAAGTCCTACCATCTCAATTCTCCGATACCTTTCCAACACCTATGAAAATTACTCAAACGGAGCTTTTTCTCGACTCACGCTTATAGTCTCGGTCAATACCATCAATAGGGTGAGTTTTGTCTTTTCTCTGCTCACCGATTCTGCCCTAATGTGAGCCTAGCACCATGTTGTAACAGGTCCATGGCCAAGGCGCATGTTTCTGCAGACTATTCGGATCAGTTGGCCTGTAAAATTTCGAGCTATAAGTGCTAAATAGTTTGTTTTTTCAATCTTATGATCCGCTTTTGAGGGCACGAACCGCTTTTTTGGGCTAGATATTTTCAGTGCATGCATGCACGTGTGTATGTGGATGTGTAAATTCTTCCAGATCGAAAAGTTAGAAGTCCTACCATCTCAATTCTCCGATACCTTTCCAACACCTATGAAAATTACTCAAACGGAGCTTTTTCTGACTCACGTTTATAGTCTCGGTCAATACCATCAATAGGGTGAGTTTTGTCTTTTCTCTGCTTCACCAATTCTGCCCTAATGTGAGCCTAGCACCATGTTGTAACAGGTCCATGGCCAAGGCGCATGTTTCTGCAGACTATTCGGATCAGTTGGCCCAGAAAATTTCGAGCTATAAGTGCGAAATAGTTTGTTTTTTCAATCTTATGATCCGCTTTTGAGGGCACGAACCGCCTTTTTTGGGCTAGATATTTTCAGCGCATGCACGTGTGTATGTGGATGTGTAAATTCTTCCAGATCGAAAGTTAGAAGTCCTACCATCTCAATTCTCCGATACCTTTCCAACACCTATGAAAATTACTCAAACGGAGCTTTTTCTCGACTCACGCTTATAGTCTCGGTCAATACCATCAATAGGGTGAGTTTTGTCTTTTCTCTGCTCACCGATTCTGCCCTAATGTGAGCCTAGCACCATGTTGTAACAGGTCCATGGCCAAGGCGCATGTTTCGCAGACCATTCGATCAGTTGGCCCGAAAATTTCGAGCTATAAGTGCTAAATAGTTTGTTTTTTCAATCTTATGATCCGCTTTTGAGGGCACGAACCGCTTTTTTGGGCTAGATATTTTCAGTGCACATGCACGTGTATGTGGATGTGTAAATTCTTCCAGATCGGAAATTAGAAGTCCTACCATCTCAATTCTCCGATACCTTTCCAACACCTATGAAAATTACTCAAACGGAGCTTTTTCTCGACTCACGCTTATAGTCTCGGTCAATACCATCAATAGGGTGAGTTTTGTCTTTTCTCTGCTCACCGATTCTGCCCTAATGTGAGCCTAGCACCATGTTGTAACAGGTCCATGGCCAAGGCGCATGTTTCGCAGACTATTCGGATCAGTTGGCCTGTAAAATTTCGAGCTATAAGTGCTAAATAGTTTGTTTTTTCAATCTTATGATCCGCTTTTGAGGGCACGAACCGCCTTTTTGGGCTAGATATTTTCAGTGCGCATGCACGTGTATGTGGATGTGTAAATTCTTCCAGATCGAAAATTAGAAGTCCTACCATCTCAATTCTCCGATACCTTTCCAACACCTATGAAAATTACTCAAACGGAGCTTTTTCTCGACTCACGCTTATAGTCTCGGCCAATACCATCAATAGGGTGAGTTTTGTCTTTTCTCTGCTCACCGATTCTGCCCTAATGTGAGCCTAGCACCATGTTGTAACAGGTCCATGGCCAAGGCGCATGTTTCTGCAGACTATTCGGATCAGTTGGCCTAGAAAATTTCGAGCTATAAGTGCTAAATAGTTTGTTTTTTCAATCTTATGATCCGCTTTTGAGGGCACGAACCGCCTTTTTTGGGCTAGATATTTTCAGTGCGCATGCACGTGTATGTGGATGTGTAAATTCTTCCAGATCGAAAGTTAGAAGTCCTACCATCTCAATTCTCCGATACCTTTCCAACACCTATGAAAATTACTCAAACGGAGCTTTTTCTCGACTCACGCTTATAGTCTCGGTCAATACCATCAATAGGGTGAGTTTTGTCTTTTCTCTGTTCACCGATTCTGCCCTAATGTGAGCCTAGCACCATGTTGTAACAGGTCCATGGCCAAGGCGCATGTTTCCGCAGACCATTCGGATCAGTTGGCCCAGAAAAGTTCAAGCTATAAGTGCCAAATAGTTTGTTTTTTCAATCTTATGATCCGCTTTTGAGGGCACGAACCGCTTTTTTGGGCTAGATATTTTCAGTGCATGCATGCACGTGTATGTGGATGTGTAATTCTTCCAGATCGAAAATTAGAAGTCCTACCATCTCAATTCTCCGATACCTTTCCAACACCTATGAAAATTACTCAAACGAAGCTTTTTCTGACTCACGTTTATAGTCTCGGTCAATACAATCAATAGGTGAGTTTTGTCTTTTCTCTGTTCACCTATTCTGGCCTAATGTGAGCCTAGCACCATGTTGTAACAGGTTCATGGCCAAGGCGCATGTTTCTGCAGACCATTTGGATCAGTTGGCCCAGAAAATTTCGAGCTATAAGTGCGAAATAGTTTGTTTTTTCAATCTTATGATCCGCTTTTGAGGGCACGAACCGCTTTTTTGGGCTAGATATTTTCAGTGCGCATGCACGTGTGTATGTGGATGTAAATTCTTCCAGATCGGAAAGTTAGAAGTCCTACCATCTCAATTCTCCGATACCTTTCCAACACCTATGAAAATTACTCAAACGGAGCTTTTTCTCGACTCACGCTTATAGTCTCGGTCAATACCATCAATAGGGTGAGTTTTGTCTTTTCTCTGCTCACCGATTCTGCCCTAATGTGAGCCTAGCACCATGTTGTAACAGGTCCATGGCCAAGGCGCATGTTTCGCAGACTATTCGGATCAGTTGGCCTGTAAAATTTCGAGCTATAAGTGCTAAATAGTTTGTTTTTTCAATCTTATGATCCGCTTTTGAGGGCACGAACCGCCTTTTTTGGGCTAGATATTTTCAGTGCATGCACGTGTATGTGGATGTGTAAATTCTTCCAGATCGAAAGTTAGAAGTCCTACCATCTCAATTCTCCGATACCTTTCCAACACCTATGAAAATTACTCAAACGGAGCTTTTTCTGACTCACGTTTATAGTCTCTGTCAATACCATCAATAGGGTGAGTTTTGTCTTTTCTCTGTTCACCGATTCTGCCCTAATGTGAGCCTAGCTCCATGTTGTAATAGGTCCATGGCCAAGGCGCATGTTTCTGCAGACCATTCGGATCAGTTGGCCCAGAAAATTTCGAGCTATAAGTGCGAAATAGTTTGTTTTTTCAATCTTGCGATCCGTTTTTGAGGGCACGAACCGCC
Source organism: Aegilops speltoides (assembly GCA_021437245.1). Taxonomy (NCBI): domain Eukaryota; kingdom Viridiplantae; phylum Streptophyta; class Magnoliopsida; order Poales; family Poaceae; genus Aegilops; species Aegilops speltoides. The sequence goes on along the minus strand of JAHHZJ010002982.1, from coordinate 14,569 downwards.
TTTTTTGGGCTAGATATTTTCAGTGCACATGCACGTTGGTATGTGGATGTGTACATTCTTCCAGATCGGAAAGTTAGAAGTCCTACCATCTCAATTCTCCGATACCTTTCCAACACCTATGAAAATTACTCAAACGGAGCTTTTTCTGACTCACGTTTATAGTCTCTGTCAATACCATCAATAGGGTGAGTTTTGTCTTTTCTCTGTTCACCGATTCTGCCCTAATGTGAGCCTAGCTCCATGTTGTAACAGGTCCATGGCCAAGGCGCATGTTTCGCAGCACCATTCGGATCAGTTGGCCCAGAAAATTTCGAGCTATAAGTGCTAAATAGTTTGTTTTTTCAATCTTATGATCCGCTTTTGAGGGCACGAACCGCTTTTTTGGGCTAGATATTTTCAGTGCGCATGCACGTGTATGTGGATGTGTAAATTCTTCCAGATCGAAAAGTTAGAAGTCCTACCATCTCAATTCTCTGATACCTTTCCAACACCTATGAAAATTACTCAAACGGAGCTTTTTCTGACTCACGTTTATAGTCTCGGTCAATACCATCAATAGGGTGAGTTTTGTCTTTTCTCTGTTCACCGATTTTGCCCTAATGTGAGCCTAGCACCATGTTGTAACAGGTCCATGGCCAGGGCGCATGTTTCTGCAGACCATTCGGATCAGTTGGCCCAGAAAATTTCAAGCTATAAGTGCGAAATAGTTTGTTTTTTCAATCTTACGATCCGTTTTTGAGGGCACGAACCGCTTTTTTGGGCTAGATATTTTCAGTGCGCATGCACGTGTATGTGGATGTGTAAATTCTTCCAGATCGAAAGTTAGAAGTCCTACCATCTCAATTCTCCGATACCTTTCCAACACCTATGAAAATTACTCAAACGGAGCTTTTTCTCGACTCACGCTTATAGTCTCGGTCAATACCATCAATAGGGTGAGTTTTGTCTTTTCTCTGCTCACCGATTCTGCCCTAATGTGAGCCTAGCACCATGTTGTAACAGGTCCATGGCCAAGGCGCATGTTTCTGCAGACCATTCGGATCAGTTGGCCTTAAAATTTCGAGCTATAAGTGCTAAATAGTTTGTTTTTTCAATCTTACATCCGCTTTTGAGGGCACGAACCGCCTTTTTTGGGCTAGATATTTTCAGTGCACATGCACGTGTATGTGGATGTAAATTCTTCCAGATCGAAAGTTAGAAGTCCTACCATCTCAATTCTCCGATACCTTTCCAACACCTATGAAAATTACTCAAACGGAGCTTTTTCTCGACTCACGCTTATAGTCTCGGTCAATACCATCAATAGGGTGAGTTTTGTCTTTTCTCTGCTCACCGATTCTGCCCTAATGTGAGCCTAGCACCATGTTGTAACAGGTCCATGGCCAAGGCGCATGTTTCGCAGACCATTCGGATCAGTTGGCCTAGAAAATTTCGAGCTATAAGTGCTAAATAGTTTGTTTTTTCAATCTTATGATCCGCTTTTGAGGGCACGAACCGCCTTTTTGGGCTAGATATTTTCAGTGCGTGCATGCACGTGTATGTGGATGTGTAAATTCTTCCAGATCGGAAAGTTAGAAGTCCTACCATCTCAATTCTCCGATACCTTTCCAACACCTATGAAAATTACTCAAACGGAGCTTTTTCTCGACTCACGCTTATAGTCTCGGTCAATACCATCAATAGGGTGAGTTTTGTCTTTTCTCTGCTCACCGATTCTGCCCTAATGTGAGCCTAGCACCATGTTGTAACAGGTCCATGGCCAGGGCGATGTTTCGCAGACTATTCGATCAGTTGGCCTGTAAAATTTCAAGCTATAAGTGCTAAATAGTTTGTTTTTTCAATCTTATGATCCGCTTTTGAGGGCACGAACCGCCTTTTTTGGGCTAGATATTTTCAGTGCATGCACGTGTATGTGGATGTGTAAATTCTTCCAGATCGGAAAGTTAGAAGTCCTACCATCTCAATTCTCCGATACCTTTCCAACACCTATGAAAATTACTCAAACGGAGCTTTTTCTCGACTCACGCTTATAGTCTCGGTCAATACCATCAATAGGGTGAGTTTTGTCTTTTCTCTGCTCACCGATTCTGCCCTAATGTGAGCCTAGCACCATGTTGTAACAGGTCCATGGCCAAGGCGCATGTTTCGCAGCACCATTCGGATCAGTTGGCCTAAAAATTTCGAGCTATAAGTGCTAAATAGTTTGTTTTTTCAATCTTATGATCCGCTTTTGAGGGCACGAACCGCCTTTTTTGGCTAGATATTTTCAGTGCATGCACGTGTGTATGTGGATGTAAATTCTTCCAGATCGAAAATTAGAAGTCCTATCATCTCAATTCTCCGATACCTTTCCAACACCTATGAAAATTACTCAAACGGAGCTTTTTCTCGACTCACGCTTATAGTCTCGGTCAATACCATCAATAGGGTGAGTTTTGTCTTTTCTCTGCTCACCGATTCTGCCCTAATGTGAGCCTAGCACCATGTTGTAACAGGTCCATGGCCAAGGCGCATGTTTCTCAGCAGACCATTCGGATCAGTTGGCCCAGAAAATTTCAAGCTATAAGTGCTAAATAGTTTGTTTTTTCAATCTTATGATCCGCTTTTGAGGGCACGAACCGCTTTTTTGGGCTAGATATTTTCAGTGCGCATGCACGTGTGTATGTGGATGTGTAAATTCTTCCAGATCGGAAAGTTAGAAGTCCTACCATCTCAATTCTCCGATACCTTTCCAACACCTATGAAAATTACTCAAACGGAGCTTTTTCTCGACTCACGCTTATAGTCTCGGTCAATACCATCAATAGGGTGAGTTTTGTCTTTTCTCTGCTCACCGATTCTGCCCTAATGTGAGCCTAGCACCATGTTGTAACAGGTCCATGGCCAAGGCGCATGTTTCGCAGACTATTCGGATCAGTTGGCCCAGAAAATTTCAAGCTATAAGTGCTAAATAGTTTGTTTTTTCAATCTTATGATCCGCTTTTGAGGGCACGAACCGCCTTTTTGGGCTAGATATTTTCAGCATGCATGCACGTGGGTATGTGGATGTGTAAATTCTTCCAGATCGGAAAGTTAGAAGTCCTACCATCTCAATTCTCCGATACCTTTCCAACACCTATGAAAATTACTCAAACGGAGCTTTTTCTGCCTCACGTTTATAGTCTCGGTCAATACCATCAATAGGGTGAGTTTTGTCTTTTATCTGTTCACTGATTCTGCCCTAATGTGAGCCTAGCACCATGTTGTAACAGGTCCATGGCCAAGGCGCATGTTTCTGCAGACCATTCGGATCAGTTGGCCTAGAAAAGTTCAAGCTATAAGTGCTAAATAGTTTGTTTTTTCAATCTTATGATCCGCTTTTGAGGGCACGAACCGCCTTTTTTGGGCTAGATATTTTCAGTGCGCATGCACGTGTATGTGGATGTGTAAATTCTTCCAGATCGGAAATTAGAAGTCCTATCATCTCAATTCTCCGATACCTTTCCAACACCTATGAAAATTACTCAAACGGAGCTTTTTCTCGACTCACGCTTATAGTCTCGGCCAATACCATCAATAGGGTGAGTTTTGTCTTTTCTCTGCTCACCGATTCTGCCCTAATGTGAGCCTAGCACCATGTTGTAACAGGTCCATGGCCAAGGCGCATATTTCTCGCAGACCATTCGGATCAGTTGGCCTAGAAAATTTCGAGCTATAAGTGCTAAATAGTTTGTTTTTTCAATCTTATGATCCGCTTTTGAGGGCACGAACCGCTTTTTTGGGCTAGATATTTTCAGTGCGCATGCACGTGTATGTGGATGTGTAATTCTTCCAGATCGGAAATTAGAAGTCCTACCATCTCAATTCTCCGATACCTTTCCAACACCTATGAAAATTACTCAAACGGAGCTTTTTCTCGACTCACGCTTATAGTCTCGGTCAATACCATCAATAGGGTGAGTTTTGTCTTTTCTCTGCTCACCGATTCTGCCCTAATGTGAGCCTAGCACCATGTTGTAACAGGTCCATGGCCAAGGCGCATGTTTCGCAGACTATTCGGATCAGTTGGCCCAGAAAATTTCAAGCTATAAGTGCTAAATAGTTTGTTTTTTCAATCTTATGATCCGCTTTTGAGGGCACGAACCGCTTTTTTGGGCTAGATATTTTCAGTGCGCATGCACGTGTATGTGGATGTGTAAATTCTTCCAGATCGAAAGTTAGAAGTCCTACCATCTCAATTCTCCGATACCTTTCCAACACCTATGAAAATTACTCAAACGGAGCTTTTTCTCGACTCACGCTTATAGTCTCGGTCAATACCATCAATAGGGTGAGTTTTGTCTTTTCTCTGCTCACCGATTCTGCCCTAATGTGAGCCTAGCACCATGTTGTAACAGGTCCATGGCCAAGGCGCATGTTTCGCAGACTATTCGATCAGTTGGCCCAGAAAATTTCGAGCTATAAGTGCTAAATAGTTTGTTTTTTCAATCTTATGATCCGCTTTTGAGGGCACGAACCGCCTTTTTGGGCTAGATATTTTCAGTGCGCATGCACGTGTATGTGGATGTAAATTCTTCCAGATCGGAAAGTTAGAAGTCCTACCATCTCAATTCTCCGATACCTTTCCAACACCTATGAAAATTACTCAAACGGAGCTTTTTCTCGACTCACGCTTATAGTCTCGGCCAATACCATCAATAGGGTGAGTTTTGTCTTTTCTCTGCTCACCGATTCTGCCCTAATGTGAGCCTAGCACCATGTTGTAACAGGTCCATGGCCAAGGCGCATGTTTCGCAGACCATTCGGATAGTTGGCCTAGAAAATTTCGAGCTATAAGTGCTAAATAGTTTGTTTTTTCAATCTTATGATCCGCTTTTGAGGGCACGAACCGCCTTTTTTGGGCTAGATATTTTCAGCAATGCATGCACGTGTATGTGGATGTGTAAATTCTTCCAGATCGAAAGTTAGAAGTCCTACCATCTCAATTCTCCGATACCTTTCCAACACCTATGAAAATTACTCAAACGGAGCTTTTTCTCGACTCACGCTTATAGTCTCGGTCAATACCATCAATAGGGTGAGTTTTGTCTTTATCTGCTCACCGATTCTGCCCTAATGTGAGCCTAGCACCATGTTGTAACAGGTCCATGGCCAAGGCGCATGTTTCTCAGCAGACTATTCGGATCAGTTGGCCCAGTAAAAGTTCGAGCTATAAGTGCTAAATAGTTTGTTTTTTCAATCTTATGATCCGCTTTTGAGGGCACGAACCGCTTTTTTGGGCTAGATATTTTCAGTGCATGCACGTGGGTATGTGGATGTGTAAATTCTTCCAGATCGAAAAGTTAGAAGTCCTACCATCTCAATTCTCCGATACCTTTCCAACACCTATGAAAATTACTCAAACGGAGCTTTTTCTCGACTCACGCTTATAGTCTCGGTCAATACCATCAATAGGGTGAGTTTTGTCTTTTCTCTGCTCACCGATTCTGCCCTAATGTGAGCCTAGCACCATGTTGTAACAGGTCCATGGCCAAGGCGCATGTTTCAGCAGACTATTCGGATCAGTTGGCCTAGAAAATTTCGAGCTATAAGTGCTAAATAGTTTGTTTTTTCAATCTTATGATCCGCTTTTGAGGGCACGAACCGCCTTTTTTGGGCTAGATATTTTCAGTGCATGCATGCACGTGTATGTGGATGTGTAAATTCTTCCAGATCGAAAGTTAGAAGTCCTACCATCTCAATTCTCCGATACCTTTCCAACACCTATGAAAATTACTCAAACGGAGCTTTTTCTCGACTCACGCTTATAGTCTCGGTCAATACCATCAATAGGGTGAGTTTTGTCTTTTCTCTGCTCACCGATTCTGCCCTAATGTGAGCCTAGCACCATGTTGTAACAGGTCCATGGCCAAGGCGCATGTTTCGCAGCACTATTCGGATCAGTTGGCCTGTAAAATTTCGAGCTATAAGTGCTAAATAGTTTGTTTTTTCAATCTTATGATCCGCTTTTGAGGGCACGAACCGCTTTTTTGGGCTAGATATTTTCAGTGCGCATGCACGTGTATGTGGATGTGTAAATTCTTCCAGATCGAAAGTTAGAAGTCCTACCATCTCAATTCTCCGATACCTTTCCAACACCTATGAAAATTACTCAAACGGAGCTTTTTCTGACTCACGTTTATAGTCTCGGTCAATACCATCAATAAGGTGAGTTTTGTCTTTTCTCTGCTCATCATGTGAGCCTAGAACCATGTTGTAACAGGTCCATGGCCAAGGCGCATGTTTCTGCAGACCATTCGGGTCAGTTGGCCCAGAAATTTCGAGCTATAAGTGCGAAATAGTTTGTTTTTTCGATCTTGCGATCCGTTTTTGAGGGCACGAACCGCCTTTTTGGGCTAGATATTTTCAGTGCATGCACGTGTGTATGTGGATGTAAATTCTTCCAGATCGAAAAGTTAGAAGTCCTACCATCTCAATTCTCCGATACCTTTCCAACACCTATGAAAATTACTCAAACGGAGCTTTTTCTCGACTCACGCTTATAGTCTCGGTCAATACCATCAATAGGGTGAGTTTTGTCTTTTCTCTGCTCACCGATTCTGCCCTAATGTGAGCCTAGCACCATGTTGTAACAGGTCCATGGCCAAGGCGATGTTTCGCAGACCATTCGGATCAGTTGGCCCAGAAAATTTCGAGCTATAAGTGCTAAATAGTTTGTTTTTTCAATCTTATGATCCGCTTTTGAGGGCACGAACCGCTTTTTGGGCTAGATATTTTCAGCAGCATGCACGTGTGTATGTGGATGTAAATTCTTCCAGATCGAAAGTTAGAAGTCCTACCATCTCAATTCTCCGATACCTTTCCAACACCTATGAAAATTACTCAAACGGAGCTTTTTCTCGACTCACGCTTATAGTCTCGGTCAATACCATCAATAGGGTGAGTTTTGTCTTTTCTCTGCTCACCGATTCTGCCCTAATGTGAGCCTAGCACCATGTTGTAACAGGTCCATGGCCAAGGCGCATGTTTCGCAGACCATTCGGATCAGTTGGCCTGAAAAATTTCGAGCTATAAGTGCTAAATAGTTTGTTTTTTCAATCTTATGATCCGCTTTTGAGGGCACGAACCGCTTTTTTGGGCTAGATATTTTCAGTGCGCATGCACGTGGGTATGTGGATGTAAATTCTTCCAGATCGAAAAGTTAGAAGTCCTACCATCTCAATTCTCCGATACCTTTCCAACACCTATGAAAATTACTCAAACGGAGCTTTTTCTCGACTCACGCTTATAGTCTCGGCCAATACCATCAATAGGGTGAGTTTTGTCTTTTCTCTGCTCACCGATTCTGCCCTAATGTGAGCCTAGCACCATGTTGTAACAGGTCCATGGCCAAGGCGCATGTTTCGCAGACCATTCGGATCAGTTGGCCTAGAAAAAGTTGAGCTATAAGTGCTAAATAGTTTGTTTTTTCAATCTTATGATCCGCTTTTTGAGGGCACGAACCGCTTTTTTGGGCTAGCTATTTTCAGTGCGCATGCACGTGTGTATGTGGATGTGTAAATTCTTCCAGATCGGAAAGTTAGAAGTCCTACCATCTCAATTCTCCGATACCTTTCCAACACCTATGAAAATTACTCAAACGGAGCTTTTTCTGACTCACGTTTATAGTCTCGGTCAATACCATCAATAGGGTGAGTTTTGTCTTTTCTCTGTTCACCGATTCTGCCCTAATGTGAGCCTAGCACCATGTTGTAACAGGTCCATGGCCAAGGCGCATGTTTCTGCAGACCATTCGGATCAGTTGGCCCAGAAAATTTCGAGCTATAAGTGCGAAATAGTTTGTTTTTTCAATCTTGCGATCCGTTTTTGAGGGCACGAACCGCCTTTTTTGGGCTAGATATTTTCAGTGCGCATGCACGGTTGTATGTGGATGTGTAAATTCTTCCAGATCGAAAGTTAGAAGTCCTACCATCTCAATTCTCCGATACCTTTCCAACACCTATGAAAATTACTCAAACGGAGCTTTTTCTCGACTCACGCTTATAGTCTCGGTCAATACCATCAATAGGGTGAGTTTTGTCTTTTCTCTGCTCACCGATTCTGCCCTAATGTGAGCCTAGCACCATGTTGTAACAGGTCCATGGCCAAGGCGCATGTTTCGCAGACCATTCGGATCAGTTGGCCTGAAAATTTCGAGCTATAAGTGCTAAATAGTTTGTTTTTTCAATCTTATGATCCGCTTTTGAGGGCACGAACCGCTTTTTTGGGCTAGATATTTTCAAGTGCGCATGCACGTGTGTATGTGGATGTGTAAATTCTTCCAGATCGAAAAGTTAGAAGTCCTACCATCTCAATTCTCCGATACCTTTCCAACACCTATGAAAATTACTCAAACGGAGCTTTTTCTCGACTCACGCTTATAGTCTCGGTCAATACCATCAATAGGGTGAGTTTTGTCTTTTCTCTGCTCACCGATTCTGCCCTAATGTGAGCCTAGCACCATGTTGTAACAGGTCCATGGCCAAGGCGATGTTTCTCGCAGACTATTCGGATCAGTTGGCCTAAAAATTTCGAGCTATAAGTGCTAAATAGTTTGTTTTTTCAATCTTATGATCCGCTTTTGAGGGCACGAACCGCTTTTTGGGCTAGATATTTTCAGCGCATGCACGTGGTATGTGGATGTGTAAATTCTTCCAGATCGGAAAGTTAGAAGTCCTACCATCTCAATTCTCCGATACCTTTCCAACACCTATGAAAATTACTCAAACGGAGCTTTTTCTCGACTCACGCTTATAGTCTCGGTCAATACCATCAATAGGGTGAGTTTTGTCTTTTCTCTGCTCACCGATTCTGCCCTAATGTGAGCCTAGCACCATGTTGTAACAGGTCCATGGCCAAGGCGCATGTTTCGCAGACCATTCGGATCAGTTGGCCTGAAAAATTTCGAGCTATAAGTGCGTAAATAGTTTGTTTTTTCAATCTTATGATCCGCTTTTGAGGGCACGAACCGCCTTTTTTGGCTAGATATTTTCAGCGCATGCACGCAGTGTATGTGGATGTAAATTCTTCCAGATCGGAAATTAGAAGTCCTACCATCTCAATTCTCCGATACCTTTCCAACACCTATGAAAATTACTCAAACGGAGCTTTTTCTCGACTCACGCTTATAGTCTCGGTCAATACCATCAATAGGGTGAGTTTTGTCTTTTCTCTGCTCACCGATTCTGCCCTAATGTGAGCCTAGCACCATGTTGTAACAGGTCCATGGCCAAGGCGCATGTTTCTGCAGACCATTCGATCAGTTGGCCCAAAAATTTCGAGCTATAAGTGCTAAATAGTTTGTTTTTTCAATCTTATGATCCGCTTTTGAGGGCACGAACCGCCTTTTTGGGCTAGATATTTTCAGTGCGCATGCACGTGTATATGTGGATGTGTAAATTCTTCCAGATCGAAAATTAGAAGTCCTACCATCTCAATTCTCCGATACCTTTCCAACACCTATGAAAATTACTCAAACGGAGCTTTTTCTCGACTCACGCTTATAGTCTCGGTCAATACCATCAATAGGGTGAGTTTTGTCTTTTCTCTGCTCACCGATTCTGCCCTAATGTGAGCCTAGCACCATGTTGTAACAGGTCCATGGCCAGGCGCATGTTTCTGCAGACCATTCGGATCAGTTGGCCCGTAAAAATTTCAAGCTATAAGTGCTAAATAGTTTGTTTTTTCAATCTTATGATCCGCTTTTGAGGGCACGAACCGCCTTTTTTGGGCTAGATATTTTCAGCATGCACGTGTGTATGTGGATGTAAATTCTTCCAGATCGAAAGTTAGAAGTCCTACCATCTCAATTCTCCGATACCTTTCCAACACCTATGAAAATTACTCAAACGGAGCTTTTTCTCGACTCACGCTTATAGTCTCGGTCAATACCATCAATAGGGTGAGTTTTGTCTTTTCTCTGCTCACCGATTCTGCCCTAATGTGAGCCTAGCACCATGTTGTAACAGGTCCATGGCCAAGGCGCATGTTTCAGCAGACCATTCGGATCAGTTGGCCCAGAAAATTTCGAGCTATAAGTGCTAAATAGTTTGTTTTTTCAATCTTATGATCCGCTTTTGAGGGCACGAACCGCCTTTTTGGGCTAGATATTTTCAGTGCATGCACGTGGTATGTGGATGTGTAAATTCTTCCAGATCGAAAAGTTAGAAGTCCTACCATCTCAATTCTCCGATACCTTTCCAACACCTATGAAAATTACTCAAACGGAGCTTTTTCTCGACTCACGCTTATAGTCTCGGTCAATACCATCAATAGGGTGAGTTTTGTCTTTTCTCTGCTCACCGATTCTGCCCTAATGTGAGCCTAGCACCATGTTGTAACAGGTCCATGGCCAAGGCGCATGTTTCGCAGCACCATTCGGATCAGTTGGCCCAGAAAATTTCGAGCTATAAGTGCTAAATAGTTTGTTTTTTCAATCTTATGATCCGCTTTTGAGGGCACGAACCGCTTTTTTGGGCTAGATATTTTCAGTGCGCATGCACGTGTGTATGTGGATGTGTAAATTCTTCCAGATCGAAAGTTAGAAGTCCTACCATCTCAATTCTCCGATACCTTCCAACACCTATGAAAATTACTCAAACGGAGCTTTTTCTCGACTCACGCTTATAGTCTCGGTCAATACCATCAATAGGGTGAGTTTTGTCTTTTCTCTGCTCACCGATTCTGCCCTAATGTGAGCCTAGCACCATGTTGTAACAGGTCCATGGCCAAGGCGCATGTTTCGCAGACCATTCGGATCAGTTGGCCCAGAAAATTTCGAGCTATAAGTGCTAAATAGTTTGTTTTTTCAATCTTATGATCCGCTTTTGAGGGCACGAACCGCCTTTTTTGGGCTAGATATTTTCAGTGCATGCACGCACGGTATGTGGATGTGTAAATTCTTCCAGATCGAAAAGTTAGAAGTCCTACCATCTCAATTCTCCGATACCTTTCCAACACCTATGAAAATTACTCAAACGGAGCTTTTTCTCGACTCACGCTTATAGTCTCGGTCAATACCATCAATAGGGTGAGTTTTGTCTTTTCTCTGCTCACCGATTCTGCCCTAATGTGAGCCTAGCACCATGTTGTAACAGGTCCATGGCCAAGGCGATGTTTCTCGCAGACCATTCGGATCAGTTGGCCCAGAAAATTTCGAGCTATAAGTGCTAAATAGTTTGTTTTTTCAATCTTATGATCCGCTTTTGAGGGCACGAACCGCTTTTTTGGGCTAGATATTTTCAGTGCGCATGCACGTGTGTATGTGGATGTGTAAATTCTTCCAGATCGAAAGTTAGAAGTCCTATCATCTCAATTCTCCGATACCTTTCCAACACCTATGAAAATTACTCAAACGGAGCTTTTTCTCGACTCACGCTTATAGTCTCGGTCAATACCATCAATAGGGTGAGTTTTGTCTTTTCTCTGCTCACCGATTCTGCCCTAATGTGAGCCTAGCACCATGTTGTAACAGGTCCATGGCCAAGGCGATGTTTCAGAGACCATTCGATCAGTTGGCCTGTAAAATTTCGAGCTATAAGTGCTAAATAGTTTGTTTTTTCAATCTTATGATCCGCTTTTGAGGGCACGAACCGCTTTTTTGGGCTAGATATTTTCAGTGCACATGCACGTGTGGTATGTGGATGTAAATTCTTCCAGATCGGAAAGTTAGAAGTCCTACCATCTCAATTCTCCGATACCTTTCCAACACCTATGAAAATTACTCAAACGGAGCTTTTTCTGACTCACGTTTATAATCTCGGTCAATACCATCAATAGGGTGAGTTTTGTCTTTTCTCTATTCACCGATTCTGCCCTAATGTGAGCCTAGCACCATGTTGTAACAGGTCCATGGCCAAGGCGCATGTTTCAGCAGACCATTCGGATCAGTTGGCCCAGAAAATTTCAAGCTATAAGTGCGAAATAGTTTGTTTTTTCAATCTTGCGATCCGTTTTTTAGGGCACGAACCGCCTTTTTTGGGCTAGATATTTTCAGTGCGCATGCACGTGTATGTGGATGTGTAAATTCTTCCAGATCGAAAATTAGAAGTCCTACCATCTCAATTCTCCGATACCTTTCCAACACCTATGAAAATTACTCAAACGGAGCTTTTTCTCGACTCACGCTTATAGTCTCGGTCAATACCATCAATAGGGTGAGTTTTGTCTTTTCTCTGCTCACCGATTCTGCCCTAATGTGAGCCTAGCACCATGTTGTAACAGGTCCATGGCCAAGGCGCATGTTTCAGCACCACTTCGGATCAGTTGGCCCAGAAAATTTCGAGCTATATGTGCGAAATAGTTTGTTTTTTCAATCTTGCGATCCGTTTTTGAGGGCACGGACCGCCTTTTTTGGGCTAGATATTTTCAGTGCGCATGCAAGTATGTATGTGCATGTGTAAATTCTTCCAGATCTGAAAGTTAGAAGTCCTACCATCTCAATTCTCCGATACCTTTCCAACACCTATGAAAATTACTCAAACGGAGCTTTTTCTGACTCACGTTTATAGTCTCTGTCAGTACCATCAATAGGGTGAGTTTTGTCTTTTCTCTGTTCACCGGTTCTGCCCTAATGTTAGCCTAGCTCCATGTTGTAATAGGTCCATCGCCAAGGCATGTTTCGCAGTGCATTTGATAGGATCAGTTGGCCTGAAAATTTCGAGCTATAAGTGCTAAATAGTTTGTTTTTTCAATCTTGCGATCCGCTTTTGAGGGCACGAACCGCCTTTTTTGGCTAGATATTTTCAGGCATGCATGTGGGTATGTGGATGTGTAAATTCTTCCAGATCGGAAAGTTAGAAGTCCTACCATCTCAATTCTCCGATACCTTTCCAACACCTATGAAAATTACTCAAACGGAGCTTTTTCTCGACTCACGCTTATAGTCTCCGTCAATACCATCAATAGGTGAGTTTTGTCTTTTCTCTGCTCACCGATTCTGCCCTAATGTGAGCCTAGCACCATGTTGTAACAGGTCCATGGCCAAGGCGCATGTTTCAGAGACCATTCGGATCAGTTGGCCCAGAAAATTTCAAGCTATAAGTGCTAAATAGTTTGTTTTTTCAATCTTATGATCCGCTTTTGAGGGCACGAACCGCCTTTTTGGGCTAGATATTTTCAGTGCGCATGCACGTGTATGTGGATGTGTAAATTCTTCCGATCGAAAATTAGAAGTCCTATCATCTCAATTCTCCGATACCTTTCCAACACCTATGAAAATTACTCAAACGGAGCTTTTTTCTCGACTCACGCTTATAGTCTCGGTCAATACCATCAATAGGGTGAGTTTTGTTTTTCTCTGCTCACCGATTCTGCCCTAATGTGAGCCTAGCACCATGTTGTAACAGGTCCATGGCCAAGGCGCATGTTTCTCAGCACTATTCGGATCAGTTGGCCTTCAGAAAATTTCAGTTATATAAGTGTAAATAGTTTGTTTTTTCAATCTTATGATCCGCTTTTGAGGGCACGAACCGCCTTTTTTGGGCTAGATATTTTCAGTGCTGCACGTGTATGTGGATGTAAATTCTTCCAGATCGGAAAGTTAGAAGTCCTACCATCTCAATTCTCCGATACCTTTCCAACACCTATGAAAATTACTCAAACGGAGCTTTTTCTCACTCACGCTTATAGTCTCTCTGCCAATACCATCAATAGGGTGAGTTTTGTCTTTTCTCCGCTCACCGATTCTGCCCTAATGTGAGCCTAGCACCATGTTGTAACAGGTCCATGGCCAAGGCGCATGTTTCGCAGACATTCGGATCAGTTGGCCCAGTAAAATTTCAAGCTATAAGTGCTAAATAGTTTGTTTTTTCAATCTTATGATCCGCTTTTGAGGGCACGAACCGCTTTTTTGGGCTAGATATTTTCAGTGCGCACGCACGTGTATGTGGATGTGTAAATTCTTCCGATCGAAAGTTAGAAGTCCTACCATCTCACCCGATACCTTTCCAACACCTATGAAAATTACTCAAACGGAGCTTTTTCTCGACTCACGCTTATAGTCTCTCGCTAATACCATCAATAGGGTGAGTTTTGTCTTTTCTCCGCTCACCGATTCTGCCCTAATGTGAGCCTAGCACCATGTTGTAACAGGTCCATGGCCACATGCGATGTTTCAGCAGACCATTCGGATCAGTTATTCTGTAAAATTCGGAGCTATAAGTGCTAAATAGTTTGTTTTTTCAATCTTATGATCCGCTTTTGAGGGCACGAACCACTTTTTGGGCTAGATATTTTCAGTATATGCACGCTGTGTATGTGATGTGTAAATTCTTCCAGATCGAAAATTAGAAGTCCTATCATCTCAATTCTCCGATACCTTCCAACACCTATGAAAATTACTCAAACGGAGCTTTTTCTCGACTCACGCTTATAGTCTCCGCCAATACCATCAATAGGTGAGTTTTGTCTTTTCTCTGTTCACCGATTCTGCCCTAATGTGAGCCTAGCACCATGTTGTAACAGGTCCATGGCTAAGGCGCATGTTTCTAAGCACTATCTCGGATCAGTTACCAGAAAATTTTGAGCTATAAGTGCTAAATAGTTTGTTTTT